>CM073128.1:4155000-4355000 GCA_037039145.1 Fundulus diaphanus
GTACGAATTAGTCGGCGAGTCGCTGTCCAGCTGACTCGCCAGTAACAGGAAGTGACGTATCGGACGTCTCGCACGGAAAACCGCCACTCACTGTCTCCGTATTTCCGTTGAAAATAAGGTGATACTAGCGAGCATAAAGTAAAACTTGATCCATTCCCATAAATTTGCCATTTTAGTTCTCGAGTAGATGACGCACATGCTTCTTCTTCGTCTTAAATGAGTCAGACTAAAAGCATACTAGCGCCACCATCTGGATAAGTTATCACGTTTTTACAAGATAATTTTCACATTTATACAAGATAATTATCATGTTTATACAAGATATTTATCACGTTTATACAAGATAATTATCACGTTTATACAAGATAATTTTCACGTTTATACAAGATATTTATCACGTTTATACAAGATATTTATCACGTTTATACAAGATAATTATCACGTTTATACAAGATAATTATAACGTTTATACAAGATAATTATCACGTTTTTACAAGATAATTATCATGTTTATACAAGATAATTATCATGTTTATACAAGATAATTATCATGTTTATACAAGATAATTATCATGTTTATACAAGATAAGATCACGTTTATACAAGATAATTATCATGTTTATACAAGATAAGCAACAAAAAAAATATTTTGTCCAGTGGCAGCAATACGCTTCCGTAGAGAACAGTAGAAATCAGTAGAGTGAGAAAAATAGGCCCTGATGTCCTCCAGTAGCCTAAGCCTATAGCAGCAAAACTATAGAGGTAGCTCAGGGTAACATGAGCCACTCTAGTCATAAGCTTTGTCAAAAAGGAAGGTTTAGAGTCCAGTTTACTCCTATGTAGCATCACGAAAATCCAAAATCAAAATGTTTGTAAGAATACCATAAAACAAAGATTACTGTATTGAAAGCATTGTTTATTTTTGTTTTGTTTGAGTGTCGATGTGTTTCCTGGAGTGTGTTGCTTGTTTGGTTGTATTATGCAGCGGGTGTTGGTTAGTTTTTATAGATTTTTGTGTTATTTATGTTTGAATCATATGCATTGTTAATGTTATTTTCAGATTATAGGTCGCACTTTTTTATAACTTGGCCAATCCTGCGACTTATGTTCAGGTGTGATTTTATATATCAAATTTAAATGGTAATGCGGTACCGCGCGCGAGCTATTTTTAGAAACACAACGTCACGATGACGTCACATCACGTGGTACGCAGTAGGGCAAACTCCCAAACGCGCCGCTGTTTTGGTGTGGAAGAGGCGTGCGTTAGCCTAGGTTTTACTCGGTAAACGACTGCTTTTTTCCAACATCTAAGACCATGGTTTATAAACATTGTTGCTATGGGACGTGCAACTGCGACTCGAGGTACGCTGATCGGCCGCATATGAAGGATGTTTTCTTCATTAATTTCCCGAAACTCAAGAGTGCCAAGGAGAAATGTGTGCGTTGGGTACACTTGTGCGGGCGGCCTACACAACATTTCAACCCGGAAAAAGTTACCAAATTCACCTACATATGTAGCAAGCATTTTGTCGGTGGAAAGGGTGATGATAGCATATAGGCTAGCATGTTAGCAGGCGCTAACATGGTACCCTGCTACCGGGATAGTTTACTCAAAAACAAACGCCCTGAATCTCTTAAGCGAAAGATTCTGAGATGTGAACAATCGTTTTGTAGCTACCTATTGGCAAGATATACAGATTCCTGGACGTTGATTGCAAACAAACAAAAAAGGCCGACGTGAACGGAGCACGGTGGAAATCATAACAAAGGCATGAACGCCGAGCAGGGAAAAAAACAAAGCTTACTGTTGAATCAACTCGGCCCGTCTTCCGGTTTTTTTGAGCCCTCGACACTCAAGCCACCGTTTCAGCTGAAGGTTGGTGTGTTCTTCCACAGTGCGACCAGTAAACCGTGCGCCTGGGACATCGTCTTGGGTAAGTTTAATGGCTGCAAAGTCGGTCATATCGCTGGTTCTGTTGCGCTTGTAATGGCTGGTTTGTATGTGCGTTCTACGACTGTTTGCCCTACCGGTGCGGCAAAAGGGGCGTTACTCTTAAGGCCGTGACGTCACGTGCGCGGTACCGCATTCATATTGACCAGTATAAACCAAGGAGTAAACGTTATCGTCTGTGGCCACATGAGGGCGCTCTAGGCTTGTGAAAACGATGCTGCTCCTGTACCACTTAATTTATTAAAAACATTGACTTAGAGACAAAATATATATATATATATATATATATATATATATATATATATATATATATATATATATATATAGCTATATAAACAGTAGACTGTGCGTTAATGTAACGCAGAAGGTCTGGAGATGCTATGTTGGTGTAGCTTGTAGGTCCTGAACGGGACAGATAGGCAGTGTCAAGGGGGGCTCTGGGCTTTGTTGATAAGGCTGGTAACGGATGGGAAGAAACTGTTCTTGTGGCGTGAGGTTTTGGTCCTGATGGACCGCAGCCTCCTGCCAAAGCAAAGTGACTGAAATAGTCTGTGACTGGGGTGCAAGGGATCAGCCACAACCTTCCCTGCACGCCTCAGAATCCTGGAGACGTACAGGTCCTGGAGAGATGGGTGAATCTAATTAATTTCTTCTGTTTTTCACTCCTCAGACATTTCACATCCTCTTGTTCTCTTGGAAGGTTCTTGCTGATCAATCTGCCAGTGGCCAAGAGAGGAACTTCATTATTAACCTGAAGGAACCAAATATCAAAGACATGAAAGAGGAAGAACCAGAACCTCAAGGAATTAAAGAAGAACAGTTTGGATTGTGTATCTTTCCAGATGAAAAGCAACTTGTTAAGCAGGAGACAGATTCCTTTGTAGGGTTTTCTGCTTGTCACAAACTATTTCAAGTTGAACCTGAACAGCAACAGATGAACGTGACAAGGGAGGAACCAGAACCTCTACAGATTAAAGAGGAACATGGGGATCTCTGGAGTAATGAGGATGAGGAGCAGCTTGCAGTGAAGCAGGAGGCTGGCACCTTAAAGGTGACTCCTCTGGATTTAAAACATGACACAAATGAACCAGAAGAGAAAATGAACCAACTTCTCAATGCAGACTCCCCTGAAGGTGAGAAGCAGCATCATCAGGATAATCATCAAGAGTCAGGATCAAACAGAGATGAAGAGCTAAAGCGTAAAAAGAGACTAGAGAAAACCAAAGATCACAGTGACGGTTCAAAACTAAAAAGATATAAGAACAATAAACCTTGTGAAGTATGTGGTAAATGTTTCACTAAATGTAGATGTTTGACTAATCACATGAGAGGAAATACATGGAAGAAATCTTTACTGTGTGTGCTTTGTGGAAAAGGTTTCCCTGGGAAAAGTCGGTTAAAAATCCACATGAGAACGCACACAGGGGAGAAACCTTTCTCCTGTCCAACTTGTGCAAAAGGTTTTTCCTCTAAAGGTAACTTGGATATTCACATAAGAACTCATACACGTGATAAACCATACCCTTGTGAAATGTGTCACAAATCTTTTAGCTTTGGTAGTCATTTAGCTCGTCACATGAGAACGCACACAGGGGAGAAGCCTTTCTCCTGTCCAACTTGTGCAAAAGGTTTTTCCACCAAAGGTGACCTAAGAGTTCACATAAGAACTCATACGGGCGAGAAGCCATATGTTTGTGGAATGTGTCTCAAATCTTTCAGCTTTGGTCATCATTTAGCTAGTCATGTGAGAGCCCACACAGGGGAGAAACCTTTCTCCTGTCCAACTTGTGCAAAAGCTTTTTCCACCAAAGGTTACCTGAATATTCATATAAGAACTCACACAGACGGTAAGCCATACCCTTGTGAAATGTGTGATAAATCTTTCAGCCGTCGTAGTCATTTAGCTGATCATATGAGAACGCACACAGGTGAGAAACCTTTTTCCTGTCCAACTTGTGCAAAAGGTTTTTCCTCTAAAGGTAGCCTGAATGGTCACATTAGAACTCATACAGGCAATATGCCATACCCTTGTGAAATGTGTGATAAATCTTTCAGCCGTGGTAGTCATTTAGCTGATCATATGAGAACGCACACAGGTGAGAAACCTTTTTCCTGTCCAACTTGTGCAAAAAGTTTTTCCACCAAAGGTAGCCTGAATGTTCACATTAGAACTCATACAGGCGAGAAGCCTTATCATTGTAAAGTGTGTGATAAATATTTTACTTCCTCTAGTAGTAAGATTAATCATATGAAAACTCACAGGTGAGAAGCTGTATGCTTCTAAAGCGTGTGCTAAGTCTTTCAGAAACAGTTGTCATCTGGCTGATCACATGCTAACCCACAGGTGAGAAGCCTTTCCTGTGTCTGATGTGTAGAAAATGTTTATTCAAGCAAAGCAGTTCAAGTGTCCACATGAGAATCCATGGTGATGAGAGGCCTCACTCTTCAGATCCATATTAAAATCAATGACTGTTGTAAATTAGCTAAACAGAACATACAGGTCTGTTTGATCATTAAATAACAAGTTCTAACTTCTGCTTATTCATGGATTGATGGAGACATCTACTGAACAACTATAAAGGATTTAATGATCTTCCTTGGTGTGTTATTTAATCATTAGAATTACTTTTTGATTAATTATGTCTTTCCTCTGTTGTTCATTTGGATAAATGATAGGGCTCATGTGACACTAAAATATAAAGTTATATACTCATCCTTCATAATAGTTAAACTTCTTAACTCTCAAAGTTGACTGATTTTTAGCTGTTTATAGTTCAACCCACCCTGACAAAAACTATTTCCATAAAGAAAAGCCCAGATCATGATGCTGCCAACACCATGTTTCACTGTGGATGTAATGTGTGTTTTAATGATGTCCGGGTTGATTTGTTGCAAACATGCCTTTTAGAGTTGAGTTTCATCTCTGGGATGTGAACGCCACCCACACTTGGTAAATTCCTGCATGAACTCAAAAAGTGCAACATGGTTACTGTTTGTCTGTTACCTGTTGTAGTCCTGAACACTTTTTATGTTGAATTGTACAGAATGTGTATGTATTTTGTAATTGTCTGAATGTTAAAGGTAGAAAAGTTGAATTTTCTGTGGTCATAGCTTTCCTAAAAACTCAGCTTTTGGGGCTTGTATGAGGTCTTGATGTTGTCTCACTGTTTGTAGGAGATGATTTGACAGGGTGGCTCTTTTCGATGTGGTCTTGTCTCAGGCAGTCAGCAGCCAACTGTTCATAGTTCACTAAGTCACCCCTTCAAGATAACTAGCACAACACAACAGAGTGCGACTAGTGTTCTTATCCAGATCAATACTGTCATCCTTTACTTAAAACCTTTAAGCAATTTCCCAATCAGATATTCTTGTCCACAATTACTTTCATCTTAGCCTGGAAGTTCTGCAATGTAATCCTTACATGCAAGTTAGCTTACATATGAATTTATAGTCAGCAGTATCTCACTAAATATTAAAAGCGATTCTCAAACTTGTCATACCTTTCAATGCCTGGCAGTCAAATGTCTGTTACAGACTGTTATCCTGTTGATTCTGTGGATGCTTCTAATCATTACCATGTAGCTAATCTCAAAATTATTTTATTCAATATGGTGTTAGTTTGAATGAGGACCTATATTTAGGGACCTTTTTGGGGGACCTGTAGTTAAACCTTTATTTAATGGAGACCAGGAAGTTATTCTGTTTGCACATGCACATAAGAACTCATACGGGTGAGAAGCCTTATCACTGTAAAGTGTGCGATAAATCTTTCAGCTTTGGTAGTTATTTAGCTGTGCACATGAGAACGCACACAGGTGAGAAGCCTTTCTCTTGTCCAACTTGTGCACAAGGGTTTGTCAGTAAAAGTAACCTAATTCGACACATAAGAACTCATATGGGCAGGAAGCCTCATCATTGTGAAATGTGTGATAAATCTTTCATCAGTGGTAGTTATTTAGCTCGTCACATTAGAACTCATAGGGGTGAGAAGCCTTATCATTGTAAAGTGTGTGATAAATCTTTTACGTCCTCTAGTAATAGGATTAAACATATGAGAACTCACAGGTGAGAAGCTGTATGCTTCTAAAGCGTGTGCTAAGTCTTTCAGAAACAGTTGTCATCTGGCTGATCACATGCTAACCCACAGGTGAGAAGCCTTTCCTGTGTCTGATGTGTAGAAAATGTTTCTTCAAGCAAAGCAATCCAAGTGTCCACATGAGAATCCAAGGTGATGAGAGGGGTCGGGTTCAAATACCTAAAATATTCATTAAACAACACAAAAGGAAAGACAACAGACGATCTTCTCTTGCAAGGAGAACATCAGAGAGACGTGTTAAGTTACGTTGCTCTCCTGTTCTGAAGCATTCTCTGCTGCTGCCTTACTTTTTATTTTCCGGGCTTTCCATGGGTAGTGTGGCCGAGTGGTCTAAGGCGCTGGATCCAGTCTCTGTGGAGGCGTGGGTTCAAATCCCACCACTGCCATTCTTTCTTGGAATAACAGGGAGTTTCTTGCTTGGTGGGAGTGGTGGGCGACTGGTTAGAGCAGCACGCTTGCTCTCAGAGAAGGATGCAAGTACCCGGTTCGATCCCAACTGCCTGCACTCTGGCTCCCTGAGCAAGACCCTCAACCCCCGATTGCTCCCCGGGCGCTGCACATGGCAGCCCATTGCTCCCCAATGGTGATGGGTTAAAAGCAGAGAACAAATTTCGTTGTAATGTATGTTTCAATGACATTAAAGATGATATTACTATTACTTAAGGAATGGGTTGAAATACTTCAGTGTGACCTTTGACCTTATAAACTAGCAGCTTGGGTATGCAGAACAACCTTAACAATTGAGCATTCAGTGAACAGGAAAAGGAGTATCAATAGATGGCTGGGTGCATTTCATCACAGATAAGATAGAGCTCGCAAATTTATGGAGAGGCTGTTTCTTGCACCAGGCCTTAGTCTGTAAGATAGGAGAGAGATATCAGTCATCTGAAAAACACTTTGAATAACCTCAAACCTTAAAACATTTTTAATAGTAATGAGTAAATACGTGATAAATGCAAGAAAATAATAAAAATAATTCTCACTCTTTAGATACACATTAAAATCAATGACTGTTGTAAATTAGCTAAACACATCATACAGGTCAGTTTATCCATCATTAAATCACAAGTTCCAACTTCTGCTTTTTCATGGATTGATGGAGTTATCTACCTAGAGCACTCAGGTCTTCTGGCTCCAGCCTTCTCTGCGTACCTAGAACCAGAACTAAACAAGGAGAAGCAGCATTTAGTTCCTACGCTCCACTTATCTGGAACAAACTTCCAGAAAACTGTAAAAGTGCGGAAAACCTGAGTTCTTTTAAATCAAGATTAAAAACACATTTGTTTAGGACTGTTTTTGACTGTTCTAGTTAAACTGTTCTACTGAAACAGCATTAGTTCAACTTTTTTAGTCCAACTGTTTATTGATGTTCTATTTGTTTCTACATTTTCTGTTTTCTTTTCCTGTATTTTAATCATGTAAAGCACTTTGCATTGTCTCTGTACTGAATTGTGCTATACAAATAAATTTGCCTTGCCTTGCCTTGCCTTACTGAACAACTATAAAAGACTTGATGATCCTCCTTGGAGTGTTATTTAATCATTAGAATGTCAGTTCGATTATTAGAGCCAGGATTTAGGAGATTCCATTTTTGTCATTCATCTGTTGTTCATTTGGATAAATGTTTGGGCTCATGTGACACTAAAATATGAAATTAGATACTCTTTCGTCATAAAAATTAAACTTTTTTTTTACAGCTGACTGGTTTTTAGCGCTGTTTATAGTTCAACCCACCCTGACAAAAACTATTTCCATAAAGAAAACCCCAGAATGATGCTGCCAACACCATGAGTCACCTCTCCTATTTCACTATAGCAAAACAGGAGAAGATGCCTTTGCTCCCTGCAGGATAGTCTTGTTTAAATCGACGGATTGTTGACGTCCGAGCTCAGGCAATAACCTTTCACATGAAAATATTGCTGTTTGTATATCGTATAAAGAATAATGTAACATTACTGCAATCAGAAGCCAAATGCCTGTAAATGTTTGGTATTGTATGTGTCTGGTTATCAAAGGTGACTAAAATTTGAATCTATTTAAAGTTTCAGTAATCTAACATTTTTTTAGATTTACTGAGAAAACAATGTTACTGTAAAAGTAAAACAAATATTGCTTTTATAACATTCTCTATCAAATTGTATTCACATATAGTTTTTTCACCTTATCAAAAGCATGATAGTTGTGATGTCTGATATAAAACACAATACAGATAAGTAGTACATCTGACAGGAATGGTTTTGAAAGCTGACTCACAATTTCAGAATCTTTCATTGATTATCAACAGATATTTTAATTATTTTAATTTTCTTCACCGGAAAACAACATGCAATGTTAAGCAACCATAAATTAATTAAATGGAAGTGTCTGCTGGATGTTACAGTAGAAAAAATCTACATAAAAGCCACACCTATGATCATGAATTGAGATAACCTATGAAAGTTTGTGTGACTTGTATTTTAGACATGACTAATCTGTCCTTAGTAAATGGATATTTTTAATTCAATTTTATTTATATAGCGCCAATTCATGAAAGACGTCATCTCAAGGCTCTTTCCAAAGTCAAATTCAATCCGATTATACAGATTGGTCAAAAAAATGTCCTGTCTAGCAAATCCAGTAGATTGCATCAAGTCTTGAAGAGTAGCATTTACTCCTCCTGAAGAAGCATAGAGCCACAGTGACTGGCTACACTAAGCAAGCATGTGGTACTCTGAGTATGTACCACATACTTTTAAAGTACTTAAGAAACATCTCTTGATCAAGAAGACTTAATGAATTACAGCCTAATATCTAATCTTTTTGTTAGAATTATTTTTACTATTCGCTATATGTTGTATTTTATTTTCCATATTCATCGTATTTATCACAAATTTACTCATTGCTATTAAAAAGGTTTTTAGGTTTGAGTTTATATTAAAGTGTCTTCCTGATGACTAATCTTTCTCTCCTATGTGACAGAGTAAGTTTTTGTGAAGAGAAAAAGTCTCATGATATAAAGTTTTTTTCAGGACTATTTGCATCCAGTGGGAACTCCTTTCCCTGACAACTGAATGCTTAATTGTTCTGTGTAACTGAACTGCTAGTATGATCATGATCATGTTCAAGGTTTGTTTCCCTGGGAAAATAAAAAGTAAGGGGCGGCACGGATGCACTTCAGAGCGATGGGAAACACAAGCCTGAGAGTGTGTTCCTGGCATTCTCCTTGCAAGAGAAGATCTGTTGTCTTTCCTTTTTGTGTCGTTTTAATGAATGTTTAGGTGTTTAAACCTGACACTTTTCCTATCTTAAATTCTTGAGAAAGCAGTTGCTAATCAACTTGGTCAACATTTACAAAGTAATGACCTGTTTGAAGAGTTTCAGTCAGGCTTCAGAGCTCATCATAGCACTGAAACAGCTCTGGTGAAGGTCACTAACAAACTGTTTCTGAATGTTTACAGGCCTCCTAAGTCCACATCAAACTTTTTTAATGATCTTAGTGACCTCCTGTCTGTGATATGTGTTGATTATGACTGTTTAGTTATTGTGGGAGACTTCAACTTTCACGTTGACAACTCTGAAGAAAGAAGTGCAAAAGAACTGTGTGACACACTTAGAAACTTTGGTTTAACTCAACATGTTAAACAGCTAACGCAAAAACGGGGACATATTTTAGACCTGATCATCACTAAAGGTCTAAAGATTTCTAAAGTCAATGTAACTGATGTTGCCCTATCTGATTACTTTTCTGTTACCGTTGAAAGCATAATTTCCATTGACTCATTTAGCCAAAGGGACATCATAAGAAAACGCACCTTTAAGGACAATGCCACAGAAACTTTTATTCAAGCTTACTCTGATACTTCAACTTTGGGCTACAACTCAGTAGATGAGCTAGTAGATAACTTTCAGTCTAAAGTCTCAGACATCATTGACTGCGTTGCTCCAGTTAAAGTGAAAGTTTTTTCTGGGAAGAAAAAATCTCCTTGGAGAAATGCTCCAGCAGCTAGAAGTGAAAAAAGGGAATGTCGGAAAGCTGAACGCAGGTGGAGAAAGAACAGACTGCAGGTTCACTATGACATCTATAAAGAGAGACTTTACAGATATAACTTACAACTGAAAAATGCAAGAGAATCTTTCTTCTGTAAGAGAATCAACAAAAACAATAATGCTCATGCGTTATTTGCCACTGTCGACAAATTAACAAATCCTCCTGTGTCCGTGGCTTCCGAAATCCACTCCAACAGGGCCTGCAATGAATTTGCTAACTTCTTTACTAAGAAAATCAGAGGACCAGTTTGTAGATCCATATCAACTCCAGAACCAAAGCTGTACTGCCAACTAGAACTTATCTTGACAAAATGTCCCAATTCAGCCAAATAAACTACAAAAGCTTAGAGGAGATCATTCAGCAGCTAAGTTCCTCCTCCTGCTGCCTTGATGTTCTACCCACAGTTTTCTTTAAGAAAGTTTTACCTGTCATAGCGTCTGATTTGACGCAGATAAACACGCCCCTTCTGTCAGGTGTTTTCCCCCAGTCCCTAAAAACAGCAATTATCAAACCACTGCTGAAAAAGAACAATTTAGACAAACTACTACTCAAGAACTACAGGCCCATCTCAACTACCTGTCCTACTTAAAGGACAGGTAGTTCTTTGTTTCAGTAGGTAACTTCATCCCAGACGACAAAAATTACATGTGGGGTTCCCCAAGGGTCCATCCTGGGTCCCCTCCTCTTCAACATCTACATGCTCCTCTAGCTCAGATCATAAAAACATCATCAGCTACCATAACTATGCAGACGACACACAGCTCTACATCACCATGTCACCAGGTGACTATGATCCAGTTCAGGCACTGAGTAAATGCCTTGAAGAAATCAATGCATGGATGTGCCAAAATTTTCTTCAATTGAATAAAAACAAAACTGAAGTAATAATTTTCGGACCAATAGAGGAGAGATCAAAAGTTAGCACACAGCTTCAGTCGCTTCAGTTAGGAACCACTGATCAGACCCGAAACCTGGGTGTAGTGATGGACTCAGACCTGAACCTCCAAAAGCATCTAAAGACAGTCGGCTTTCTATCACCTGAAGAACATTTCCAGGATTAAAGGACTGATGTCTCGGCAGGATGTGGAAAAACTAATCCATGTGTTTATTTTTAGTAGAATTGATTACTGCAACGGTGTTTTTACAGGTCTGCATAAAAAGTGGATCAGACAGCTGCAGCTGATCCAGAACGCTGCTGCCCGCGTCCTCACTAAGACTAAGAAAGTAGAGAACATGGACCCGGTTCTGAAGTCCTCACTAAGACTAAGAAAGTAGAGCACATAACCCCAGTTCTAAAGTCCTTCCTCTGGCTCCCTGTATCTCAGAGAATAGACTTTAAAATCCTTCTGTTAGTCTATAAATCCCTGAATTAGCACCTAAATACATCACAGACTTGTTATCAGTGCATCAACCCTCCAGACCACTCAGGTCTTCTGGCTCCAGCCTGCTCTGCAGAACCAGAACCAGAACCAGAACCAGACATGGAGAAGCAGCATTTTTTTCCTATGCCCCACTTATATGGAACAAAATTCCAGAAAACTGTAAAAGTGCTGAAAGCCCGAGTTCCTTTAATTCAAGTTTAGAAACACATTTTTTTAGGATTGCCTTCAACTGTTCTAGTTAAACAGTTCTACTGAAACATCACTAGTTCAACTTTGTACTCCAACTGTTTTTAATGTTTCCTTCTAGTTTCTATTTTACCATGTTCTATTTTGTTTCTACACTTTATTCCTACTTGCTTTTCTCTGTTTTTTTCTGTATTTTAATCATGTAAAGCACTTTGCAAGGTCTCTGTACTGAAATGTGCTATACAAATAAATTTGCCTTGCCTTGCCCAGTGATCATGGCCTCAGATGATGGATTTGTGTCTCTGTTAGATCTCAGTGCTGCATCTGGATTTCTCTTTGGGTTAGAGAAGCATTAGGATGGTTTAAAACTGACAGATCCCAGTGTGTTCATGTTAATAAATCTTCAAAGTCTAGGGTCACTTGTGGAGTACCACAGGGTTCAGTCCTTTGCCACAGTATATATGTATATATAATATGTATATAAAATTATCAGACAACATGAGATTAATTTCCACTGTCATGCTGATGACACTCAGCTATATTTATTCATAAATCCTGATGTATCCAATCAATTTCTTTGACTGCAGTCATGTCTTGATGACATCAAAAGCTGGATGACTTTAAATTTCCTGCACTTAAATTCTGACAAGACAGAAGTTATAATCTTTGGACCAGAGTCCTCAAAAAATAAACTTCTTAACCAATCACTTAATCTGGATGGCATTAACTTGGCCTCTGGTAATAAAGTAAAAAATCTTGGTGTTATTTTTGACCAAGACATGTCATTTAAATCCCATATTAAACAGGTTTCCAGAGTTTCCTTTTTTCACCTCAGGAATATCGCCAAAATTAGAAACATTCTGTCCAGCAGTGATGCTGAAAAACTAGTCCATGCATTTGTTACTTCAAGGCTGGACTATTGTAATTCTTTACTATCAGGAAGTCCACAAAATGCAGTTCAAAGTCTTCAGCTGGTCCAAAATGCTGCAGCAAGAGTTCTGATGAAAATCAACAAGAGGGATCATATTTCTCCTATTTTAGCTTCCCTTCACTGGCTTCCTGTTAAATCAAGAATAGAATTTAAAATTCTCCTTCTAACGTATAAAGCCCTTAATAATCAAGCTCCATCATATATCAGAGCTCTGATTACTCCGTATGTTCCTAACAGAGCACTTCGCTCTCAGACTGCAGGTCTGCTGGTGGTTCCTAGAGTCTCTAAAAGTAGAATGGGAGGCAGATCCTTTAGCTATCAGGCTCCTCTCCTGTGGAACCAACTCCCAGTTTTGGTCCGTGAGGCGGACACCCCGTCTACTTTTAAGACTAATCTTAAAACTTTCCTTTGTGACAAAGCTTATAGTCAGAGTGGCTCATGTTACCCTGAGCTACCTCTATAGTTATGCTGCTATAGGCTTAGGCTACTGGAGGACATCAGGGTCTATTTTTTTCACTCTACTGATTTCTACTGTTCTCCAGTTTTGCATGACTATTGTCATTTCAGCTTTTAACTTTTTGTTCTCTCTCTTTTTTTCTTCATAGTAGGTACACCTGGTCTGACGTTCTCTTAGCTGTGAAATCATCCAGGGAGGACAGATCACCGACTATTACCATCTAATGTAGAACAGATTACTGGAGCAATGTGTGCTTCTGTGCTTTTTTGTCTGTCTTGTTGTGTCTCTGCTCTGTCTTCTCTAACCCCCAGTTGGTCGAGGCAGATGGCCGTTCATTCTGAGCCTGGTTCTAGTTCTGCTGGAGTTTTTACCTTTCCATTAATGGGGAGATTTTCTTTCCACTGTCGCTTCATGCTTGCTCAGTATGAGGGATTGCTGCAAAGCCATGGACAATGCAGACGACTCTCCCTGTGGCTCTACGCTTCTCCAGGAGTGAATGCTGCTTGTCGGGACTTGATGCAATCTACTGGGTTCCCTATATAGGACATTTTTCAACCAATCTGTATAATATGACTCAATCTGTATAATCTGATTGAATTTGACTTTGTAAATTGCCTTGAGATGACATGTTTCATGAATTGGTGCTATGTAAATTGGATTGAATCAAATTGAAGTGTTGCAGCTGAGAGGAAAATGTCAAACCATAGAGGCTTGATGAAACTCACAAGTGAGGTTATAGATCCACACTGATTAAGAAACCCATAGATTAATGTATAACACTGTAATAACGGTCAATACGGTCAATAACTCAAAACTACTTTATTATTTTTATTCAGTATTATTTAAACAGTTTTTTTTTTGTTTCGTACAAAATAATGGCAGTTGTTATAAAGTGAATAAAAGCATTTTATTGTAAACGATGGAAATACTGTTTTCCAATCCTTTTTACACTAATGAAGCACATTTATTGGACACCAGGACGTTATTCTGTTTACGGAAAGGTGCTGATGGTGTGGATTGTGGTACCAGTTCAGATTGGGTAGTGACAATGCTGATGCTGGAGGATATAGAGTAAATGGATTTTTTATTGAAATGTTGGTATTACAACAATATCTTTGTTACATAACTAAAACAAACAAAAAATAACATTGCCAGGGTTTACACATCAGGCAGAGGTACATAAATTAGTTTACAAAAACGTATAGAGCGTATGCAGATTAGTCATCTTAATAGCGTTTGCATTCTTTGAAAGTTGAAGTATTAGAAAATATTGTTTGAACTCTTCTTTAAAGATTAAGGAGGGCTTGTGAATAGAGAATTTAGATTTATGTATGTGAAATATTGTCATTAATAAAATTAAGTTGATGACATAAATTTGTCTTTCTTATAAGTGAGGTAACTGAAGAATCCAAACAAAAGTGCATGTGTCTTATAGTCAGGTGTGCTCTATAAACTAGAAGTTACAGTAATCTACGTAATGAATCTTTTAGAAAAGCAGAACTAAACCTTGCACTCAGGAAAATCAAGAAAATGGCAAAAGTTAAAGATCAACTTTGTTACACAATGATAGTGAAACAGCTAAAAACATTAGAGATGTACAAAAAAATCTGGGAGGAGGGGACGCTACCACTAAGTTGGAAGGAAACTGTAGAGGCTAAGCCGATGCTTAAAGCCACTGGAGTGTTTTTAAACCGGAATCTTATGGTTGACACACACTTACCGGGGTGAGATCGTATATAGGAAATGTCCAAACACTGTTCTTGCAGTTAAAAGCTGATTTATTCCCAACTTTGCTTGATTACAAAACAAAAATGATACAAACGGCCAGCTGTGGATTGACAGTGTTTCCCAGCCAAGTGTCCAAAACCGATTTGCCTTTTCCGATGAAACACACACCCATACACACATCATTTCCTTTCTTATATAGAAACAGTCACTGTTCCAATAGCCAAATCGGGTATGGACAATAAAAAAATATAAAATTATAGACCTATTGCTCTGACTTCAAATATTTGTAAAATGGGAAAAATTATATACTAACATATCTAAATTTTAAAGTGTATATTACTAATGACTGGGGACCGAAAGAGGAGCTTTGAAACAAAGTAATAAAGGACTGATCAGGTAAAATATAGATTATGGCAGTATTGTTTATGGTTCAGCAGCGAAAACTGGGCAGTATTCAACATCTAGCACTAAGAATATGTACAGGAGCATTAAAAAAATACATCCACAGCACTAAAATCCACAGCGTGTAAGATTTTCACACTGGCGCATCATAGTGCTGTGTTTAGTTTCCTGATTGATATCATCTGTTCTGAAACTGAACAGTATGACAGAGTGAGGTAGAACTACTCAGAGTAGCAGCTTTCTATTCAGCAAGGGCGTAGGTTTGATTTCAACTTTGCCAGGGACACTATTGGTCCAAAGCTTCATTGGTCTGACGTCATTAGTCCTACGCAGTATGCACACTGCTATGTTTTGATTCTCAACTTGAGCCACAGGGCGCATTTCATCTGCTCTAAAGAGAAAAGCTGCACTTCTTGCTAAATTTATACAAATGAACACACTAGATGCTGTTTTTCAGTGTTTGAGTGTCGAATTAGGACTTTTTTCCACTTTGAAAAGTTTTGCATGTGAACTTACCAGCAACAGAGACAGAAAGTAAATCCGTGTCTATTTAACCAAATATATTTAAAATATCTGTTGTCTGTTAATTTGTCTTGTATTTTCTTTCTAAGACTTAGAAATGCACAGATAAACCCCACCCTTGTGTTTTTATCTAACATCATAAAACACAGCAAAATCAAAGATTCATGGAACTGTAAATAAATCTATTTACATCTCCACTGGAACTAGAAGTGTAACTGACACTAGCAGCATTTAAAATATTAATTTCAATATTTCAGCAAATGTACAACTGGGCTGTAGTTTTTTTGCTGTAGTTTATCTTAAGATTCCAAACACATTTCTTACATCATTTATCTGAAGTGTAGATAACAGCTTCTCCTTACCTACATCCTCTCAGACAACTAATTATGTCCCTAACAATAGTGAGTTGTCAATAATGTTTAAATGTGCAATAAATCTTAATACATAAGCAGCATGGAGGACCCAATACTGTCCTTTGTGTCCTTGGTGACACCAAGACTGAATTGTAATATGAGTGGTTGTCCATTTCATCATTGAAATGAGAACATATTAATAAACTATTGGTATATACTAGTACGGCAGATTAAACTTTAAGATATGTAAAGGCCAATATTAAATTAATTTTGTGACCAAATCAACAGATTAAATAATTTCGTACTTTTTTGGTGACTAAATTACCTTCGTAATGATGAAATGTATAAATCAGAAGCAAAAGGTATGATTAAACAAAGACTGAAGGAAAAGTGGCAGAAAGAATGGGATGAAGATAACAAAGGAAGATGTTATTATAGGATTCCAGAGAGAGAAGGAGAGATGAGAGCAGGAAGGAGAAACAAGAGAAACTATTATGTCCAAAGTAAATATTTGGTCACCCTTGACTTAACAGCTCATTATGTAGAAAGCAGCAACATAATACAGGAAACTGTCAGTATTGTAGAGAAAAATGAAACAATAGAATATATTAGTTTGTTGGAGATATTAGATGGAGGGAAGATTAATGTTGGAGGACTTTAGAAGAAATAAAGAAACATTTAATTTATTAAACATACTACAGGGATATTCAGACAGTAAAAGCATTCAAATTTTAATTATGTTTTATCAGGAAACAAAACTGATTTAAAAACTATAATAATATATGTATAAAATACTTTGGTACACTCCATATCAGTAGGTGGCGGTAATGCTGACCAAACGTTTCTTGCCAACCATAAATTACAAAAAGCGAAGAAGAAAAAAAACTGTTCTTTCATACGTCATCGCTGTTCAACTTTAATGTGGCTAAAAAACCTTAGACTTGTCTTGTGAGGCCTTAAGCTGCCAACCAGAGAACTGGGTAAGAGACAAAGCTAAAGCCTCCTAGACTCTGACAGCATGTGCAGCTCGTCTTAACCGCTATTTGTCTCCGTTTTAGAAGAAGCGACAGCAGCGAGGGAGCAGTTAGCATCAGAGCTAACTGAGAAGCTAACGGCCAGAGAAGTTTCCTGTTAGAGGAAAAGGGAAAAAGTGACTTCTCATTGAGAACACTGGACACTTATTGGACTCTGGATGTTTTGAGGCTTTTCTCCGAGGAACAAAAGCGAGTCTGACGGTAAGAAGATGAACTTAACAACAATTTAACCAGACCTCTGAGCAATACCCTGTGCAATAATACTGTTAAATAATCCTGTTTAATAAGCGACTTCAGCTTTATAGTTATCTCACTATCTCACTGTTGTTATTTATAGGTAAAACGTCATTTCATTTGTATATAAGTCACCTGAGAGTACATAACTCATCCTAAATGCTTTATTTCCTCTGTACTTACCTTATACCTTATGCACCTCTCCTCCTTTTGGCACCTTCTTTTTTTTTATTAAGCCGATGAGTGACAAGAAAATTTCTCCAATGTGAGATCAATAAAGCCCTAGCTTATCTTATCTTATCGTATATTTAATGAAAGTTAAGAGATTATGTTCATTTTCGCCACAGGGGGTTGAAACAGATGAACGTTATTGTTCAGTTAGTGGGTTAAAACAGGAAAAAAAAGATATTGTCCAAATGTAAAAATAATACTGAATAAAGTACCTTTAAGTTATTGACGGTGTTATTAAACTCCTTTTTTAGATTTGTTAAAACTATCGCACCCTGTCGGCGGTGAAACACCCTGGGTTGCCCCAGCTCTTTAGCCCTAGGGTGACCCCACTTGTACTTTAAAGTGTTTTCCAATTTACGACGCATGAAAGAGAAATCTGAGCTTTAACTGGTTTAATCTAGTAAAGTCAGAGAAATGTTTACAGACACATCAGCGCTGACGGGCTCTTGATCGAACACGAATCAACGGCAATGAATGTGGCAAGAGCCCCGACTGATCATTTCTTAAGCCTTATAAAGAAGTCTAGGTACACGTCCATGCAGGGACTGTACGCTTCCTAACATGTCGTCGGTAAAATAATGTGTCACCACTTGGGTGCTATCTGATGATCTTGTGTCCCAGACTGTCTAGGTGTGCATGCCGCTCCCAGGACTGACGTTCCACTCGTTCTTCCCATTTCTACATTCTACTCATACGCCGCATTTCTAACAAAACATATCCAGGGGTTAAAGTTCTCCGTCGCTGGGACGGATTTCCGTCATTTGGAAAACGAGCGCAAAAAGTTCCGTCTAGACTTTTTTATTAAAGATTTTAAACAGAAGCTGCTCTCAACCAATTAAACCTGGCAGAGCTGGAGCATTAGCCAATCAGAAAGAGAGTAGGACGGGTCTTTGCAAAGCGGACATCAATCAGTCTGAGGTTTATCGGTGTTCATCATTTTAACTTTTGGAAAATCGTCTCAAACTGGCCACAGATTGAATGAATGAAAGTAGCGGTGGTCAAAGGCTTCTTTAGATTTATGAACCAGCAGGTCAGAAAGTTTAGCGGATTGTACAACTGACAACAACTTCCTTGGTAAGCGCGTCTCTCTGCTCTTTAAGTTAATTAATTAATTATTTCCACCTGTGGCCACGTCGCCTGTCAGTGTTTATTCCCTCGCTTTCAGTAACCTGGCTGGTAAACACGGTGACCAACCAGGGATCTCCCCATGATTCACAAAGATTTTGAGAACTCTGTCCGGAGATTAAAGAGTTTTTCCGTGTATCTGGACATGCAGAATACGAGCAACTAAATGATGGTCAATAGCTGTTGGACTTGGCATTTTTAACTGATCTGGCAAACTTGTTGAATGATCTTAACCTTGAGCTGCAAGGAAAAGACAAAACGGTGACCAATATGATTAGCTCAGTTAACGCTTTCAAACGAAAGATGCAACATTTAGCCTCAAAGCTGCAGCGCCATGATTTGGCGAACTTCCAGAAGCTGGCGTCAGAGCTGGAGACGCAAGGGAAGGCCTGTGAGCAACTTGACAGATGAGCAGATGAACGATTGTCTGTCAGAGTTTGACAAACGCTTTCAAGACTTTTCTTTGCTCGAGCCAGTCGCTACATTCATGTGCTATCCTTTTCAGGAAGATGCTGAGGTTGATTCACTCGCATCAAACACTGCAGCACTGTTTCACTTGAACTCTTCTGGAGTGGAAGATGAGATTTTGACTCTACAAACTGACATTGAGCTGAAGTCGAGAGCTCATGGACAGTTCTGGAACTCACAGAGGAAAAGTACCCCAACATGAGGAAATGTGCTACACCCTTGACTGCATTATTTGGCTCCACTTATTTATGTGAGTCAGCCTTTTCATACATGAAGATCATTAAGTCCAAATACCGTTCCACCATGACGGATGAACATTTGGAAATGTGCTTGAGGCTGGCTGTCAGCAGCTACTGTCCGGACTATGCATCCCTGGCTGATTCAATTCAGTGCAAGTCATCAAAGTAAACTAAATGTAAACACTTATGTGTGTTGTGCAATATTAGCTTGTTCAGTTATGCAAGGTACATCAACATACATTGTACATGCAAATAATACTTAATAAACTTGAAAATAGTTATATGTTTTGCTTTTTTGTCGTGGGTAGGTAGATCATTTTGTCTTGCTTGTTTTATAAGGAGGTCGCATGCTGAAAAAGTGTGAGCACCCCTGCCCTAAACGTTGTTATCTTCATCCGCCTCAGTTTCTTCCTTTCGCCTCCAACCTGTCAGGGTCACCTTCTTGAAGAGGAATAATCATCATACAATAAACAATTCTAACATTCAGGCATGGCCAAATATAAGGGCCCTTAAATCAAACTTTTTGCCACTACTTTAATGATTCTAAATGATTTCCATCTAATGAAATACATCTAGTATATTACTAAAAATAAACTTTGTTTTCTGTGCTTTCATTACTACTACTGCACAAACAGCAAACATGGCAATAACAATCATAGAAGAAGAGAGTATACTCACGAAATAGCTGGTAATAACATCGGTAAATTTATCCTCAATCCCGGAATAAGATTTTAATTAATTTGACAAAGATTGCAATCCTTTTATGGCCTTTGACAGGGATCCTCCAGGAGCTGTGTTATTTGGGATAAAAGAACAACCATCTCCAATAATACTACATGTCCCCCCTTCTTTTGCTAGGATCATATTCAAGGCCAGCATATTTTGATAAGCCACTATGGAGGTGGCAGAAAGTTGGCCATTGCTTCAAATCCATCACGGGTGAAGTTGGACAAGCGCTGAACATTGTAATGTAGTTTATCCGATCAACATTTTTATTTGGGGTGATCCATATGAATATAGATTCAGGGAGCCACCCCCTTAGGATGTTACCCCCACAATACCACCATAAGCCCTGTTTACCTGTAACTTACCAGCAGTGACATCGCCAGTCAAATCAAAAGTGTTCACACAGTATTTAATGGCTAATCGGCCTTTCAAGACACAACCATTATTAAAACAGGTCACCTTAGTTAACATAGTGGGTTGGAAGATGGGGGGCGTGGTGTTTTGTGGGGCTACAGGAAAAATCTAATTCCAACCAACACAGTCAGAGTCCAAATTGTCATGAGACATAACCTGAAGCATGCAAGTGATATCACTTATATTTATTGCTGAGCTTGAACTATTAGTAGTGTATTCAAAAGCAGTCCCAGTGAGAATTAAATTTGGTCTGGCCTGTGCGGAAACAAACACAGCTCCCCTTTTTGGCCCTTAATGCTGGGAGAAGTCCGGTCAAAATCAGAATTCAAACTGCTGGAAGTACTTTAAATATAAAATTATTACATACTGTTCAATAAATAAGCTTTTTTAATCAAAAGTAATTTGAAGGTCCTTTTATGGGGGCAGCCATCTTGATGAAGAACAGTACTGCCACCTCCCAGTTTGTGACGTCAGGTCGCGGGATCGGCTGTAGAGCAAGTCCCAATGCCCTATCTGTCCCCTTGTAAATAAATATCCATTTTCATGCCGAAATTTTTTTTAACCCCTTGAACAAAGATAGACAGGGTATTAAGCATTTAAATTTAAATTAATGCTAATTTTACATTTTAGACACATAAAAATACAACAAATAAGCATTAAAGTACGGTTTATGGGTTGGGTTCTGCAATGTTATAAGATGAGTATAAAACTCATCTTTAGAACCAATCTCTGCTCAAAATGGTGATCTGCACCACCTAATCTACTTTCAGCAGTTATCATCAGTTATTGCACCGTAAACTGCAGAAAATACGGGCAGAGCGGCTCTTTCTGAGTTTACTCTCTGCTCCTGTCAGGATGAACTGCAGCGTTATGAGGCGGAGGGATATTTCAGCGTCACTTAGTAGAGCCCTAACAATCGACTTCACTTTCAGAAACAAGCCTAAAAAAAACTGCAACCTGCAACTCATGAAATTTACGAGCGACTTTAGAAAAAATAAGATCCAAGTCGCATAAAATAAGTGGGCTTCACAACAGTGAGCATTATTTCCAAGTGTGTCGTATCCCTCCGCCGCTCTGGTCGGTAAACATATGTTCCGGCAAATTTTACATTATAAAAAAGAAAAACCTACCGAAAAGTCTCGCTCTCATGTCATCTTGAAAACATTCTTCTTCCAAATGTAGGCTACAGACGACGTGTTTTCTCTCTGGCCAGAAGTTTGATGCCAAATCCTTCCTCTTCCAACAAAAGAGCCCATGGTGGATCATGAATTGGAAAGGTGAAAAATCTAATGTTTTTTCCACTGTTACCCGATGTATTGTTACATCCAACTGCCATGCACATGAGCATTGTTGCTTCAACAATGGCTCTCGCGAATTTCAATGGTGAAGTCCTCTGGAAATCCGAAATAATTGTTGATGATCGCAGCTGTGTACAACAGCTCCTATTGAGTTAGGTTGTAGAGCGCAGTGCCTCTACAAGCTAAACATCACAGGATGTGATGTCGGGCGGCCATTTTTGCCCAAATATGGGCAATAATGGCCGCCCCCAGACACAGTGATTGAGACGAGAATTTATGCTTTTATTTTTTTTATTGATTAACGCTAAATTCATTAAATCTCCACAGGCGTCTTAGTTTTAGGTATAGCTAATGATCCACTGGTTTTTCCTTGTTTACCGGACTTCTCCATTAATGCTGCATCCCAAACTAATGAAAGCCAGGTATTCTCCTGAGAATTCCCTGTCGCTATTTGTAAATGCTGTGGGTACAAAATTTCGGAGCTGTCAAAAGCCTGTACCAGACCCACCTGTTCAGGTTTCACAGGTTGAGTGTTAGATTTAGGCAAATCCCACAAGTTAAAACGTATAAGCTCCTTGGCATCTATGCCCGAGGCATCAACTCCCAGGACAAGGTAAAAACCTTTATCCCCTGTCTTTTGACAGTTATTGAGATAATGTTTACCCCAGTAGTACACATATACCCCGTTTACACTACCCTTTTTTAACTGAGCCGAGACCAGTCCGAGCTTGGTAACCGAGATAACTCTAAAGTGTGAACGGAAAGCAGACTGAACTGAACCGAGCTAGACATAACCGGACCGTGCTAAATGAAGACCAGCTCCTGAGCAGGTCAGCGTCTGTCGTTGTTTCCTGCGTCTGTAAATCCTTATTAGACGTTCGTTTGTCTCATCCACTTCCCAAAAGCCGACTCTCTCAAGTAAATTCTCCAATGGTTACCTTCTTCCCCTGACTCTCCGCAAACACCGAAATATCACAATATCAAGCATAACATCCTGAATGTTACGGGCGGCGCCATTTTGTTTTGCTTGGTTCCGCCTTCAATCCCAGAGAGCAGTAGTACCGCAGATCATCACTAGGAGGCGAGAAAACCAAGGAACCGAGATAAGCTTGGTGTGTAAACGGTCGGCTCGGCTAAAGGCCCATTCATACCTCACGTAAAAGACGGATACGGATACGTGTGGAGTGTTTCATACGTTCTAACCGTCGATTTCGTCCGTAATTTGACACGAAAATTGGGAGCTTACGATTACGGACGAAACGGACCAATACGGAGCAATACTACCGGAAACGGTGGGGGCGCTATTGAGTTTGTAGTACAAAATGTCAACAAAATCACGAAGGAGGTTAGAATTCTGGGCTTTAAACAATGGCGGGATTCGAGGAACGACTTGTGGAGCTTGTCCGCAACTACCCACACATATGATGTGTCGTGTCCGGGGCATAGTGACAAACAAAAAGTTTACTTACGGAGCAAATACAACAAAATCACGTCTTGGACGGTCGCCCTGTTTGATCAGTGACGAATCATTGGCGCCCAGCACTGCCACCTAGAGGAAATATTGGTTATTGCGGACCTCAACGGACGGAGGTATGAAGGAGTCAACGGATAGACCGTACGGACAGAAATACGGACGTGTAGGCCAAACGTAGGGTATGAATGGGCCTTTAACTGATCCAAGCTCGGACTGGTCTCGGCATGGATCAGTTTAACAAGGGTATGGTAAATGGGGTTATTGTTCTGATGGTACGGAAGCGTATTGCTGCCACTGGACAAAATATTTTTTTTGTTGCTTATCTTGTATAAACATGATAATTATCTTGTATAAACGTGATCTTATCTTGTATAAACATGATAATTATCTTGTAAAAACGTGATAATTATCTTGTATAAACGTGATAATTATCTTGTATAAACGTGATAAATATCTTGTATAAACGTGATAAATATCTTGTATAAACATGATAATTATCTTGTATAAGCGTGAAAATTATCTTGTATAAACGTGATAATTATCTTGTATAAACGTGATAATTATCTTGTATAAACGTGATAAATATCTTGTATAAACGTGATAAATATCTTGTATAAACATGATAATTATCTTGTATAAATGTGAAAATTATCTTGTAAAAACGTGATAACTTATCCAGATGGTGGCGCTAGTATGCTTTTAGTCTGACTCATTTAAGACGAAGAAGAAGCATGTGCGTCATCTACTCGAGAACTAAAATGGCAAAAGCCTGTGGCTAAAAGTTGTAAATTTGAAGAAACCACCAAAACAATGGTATGTTTGTTCTTTTAAGTTCGTGGGGGAAAAAAAGCCCGATAGAAGACAACACGATGCCAGAAAAGGGGCCGGGCTACGAAGTTCCATTAAAATCTCCGTGGAGACGTCAAAAGGGCAGCAGACAGGTAAGCTTGGGAAGTGTACAGTGTTTACGTTTGTGTCACTCTTGATAAAACATATGCTTTCACATTAAGACAGCCATCTTTTAGCATTGTTCTGTCTGTCAATTATTATCTGAATATTTTTCATCTCTGCTGGTAGGTTTTTGGGGTTCCGTTTGTAAAGTTATACAATAAGAGATTTACAGCAAAATATTTAGCCTGTCATATGACATTAAAGGCAGGGTTCATTATTCATATTTTTGTTATTCATAAATCTATAAATAAGTCAAAGTTCCCAGTTTAATATTTAAATAACAAGCTTAATATTTAGCTCCAAAATAAACGTCTAGTTTGTAAGCTAAACATTTAATTTGGAGTTCAATATTTCATTTGAAAACTAAATGCTTGGTTTGCATCTTAATATATAGTTTACAATCTAAACATTTAGCTGTGTAATTAAATATTTAGTTTGGAACGGTGACATTTATAAAATGTATAAAACCCATTTTTTCCTCTTATAGAACCCAAACTATTGCTGTTATATCTTGACTGTGTAACCTTACCAATGGTATCCCAGGTACTAGCATAGGCTGTTTGTAAAAACTAGAAGGAATGTGTGATATGAATATTTGAATGAGTATGAGTAATGATGCAGGTGCTGCTCTATTAGCTTGGTGTTAACATAGTTTTAAGTAGTCTTGATATGTTTTATGCTGTTTGCTAAACTGATTGTGGTCTTGTTTTTGACAGATGACTGCCGCTGTGATGCAGAGGCTGACCGGACCGCTCCGTAATCAGTCACCTATGCAGAAAGATGCTGATACTACAGGCACCGAAGGATCACACCTAGGAGAAGAGAAGAACAGTGCATGTGGCAGGGAAAACACTGACTTCTCGAGTGCCTTTGTCCTGGTGATGAAGTGACGGCAGACAGAGGCTTTACCATCTGAGATCTGTTGTTTGAGAGGAGATTTAACCTTGTTCTACCAGCATTCACCCATAAAAGGAGGGCCGTTGTCTGATGAGGATGTAACTGCAGCAAGGAGGATTGCAAATGTCCACATACATGTGGAAAGCGTTATCAGGAGGCTCAGAGTTTTGACAATAATCCCCCAGACTGTAACTCTCAACTTGGTAAATAAAATGGACAAAATCTTTCGTCTGTGCAGCCCCTTAGAACATGCAGGAGATCATCCACGAGGATGCTGATTGAGCGGAGAAGTTTACATGTCAAAAAGATCCTGATTAGTTATATTCTACTGTAAATCAGTGCAATTATAATACACTAGAATGTGTTTTGGATTTCTGCTTTTAAATATTTCTTTGTGTAGCACCTTGAGGTTTTACATTTTGGAATTACTTTTCATTTTTTAAAACTTTTCAAGTATTGTATATCCTTAGTTTTAGACCATTTAAATGTTTACATATACATAAATTGTGTCCAACTAAATGTGTATTATTAAAGTTTCCAATCTATTTCACTTGCTAATGTAATTTGCATTCATTCATATTTAGATCAAGTGGATGTTGTCCTAAGCATATGTAAAGAACTAAAGTGTATCTTATGTACATAAACTGACAAAAAGATAAGAGTATTTCATTTATTGAATTAATGCAATTTGTTTACATTAAATGTAGTACATTTCAATTACGGCATATTTGTAGGCCGTGTAATTCTTGTGGTGCAGGAAACATCCATCATTCAGCCTTTTGGGGACGGCACAGCTCATCTGTTCAGGACAATCCAGTCAGACCTTTGGCCACGGCAAACTGCACCTTTTGACAAAGTTAAAGGAACAGTTATTTTTTTTATTTATATTACAGTACTTGGTGTCATCATATTTATATAAAATATGGACAGTTTATAGTGACAACTATAAACCGTCCATATTTTTCTACTTATCTTCCTGATGTACTTATCCAACTTGCCATTCAAGATTAGACTTATAGAATGGTGTGCTCACATCGACAGACAGGAAGAGGTGGTGTTTTGACAGAACATTACCCAAACTTGAATGACCTTAAACACCATCAATGAACAAAAGATCAGACTTTTATCTTAAAAAGCTGCACAATCTGTTGATTAGAAAAATAAAAACATTATTCATACTTTTTGTACTAATTTATTACCATCCATTTTACTACACCCTTATCCTTGTTGGGATGGCGAGGGATGCTGGTGCCTATCTCCAGCAGTCAATGGCGAGAGGCAGGGTACACCTGGACAGGTAATATATCTGAAATATGAGTGGCCGGCAAATACATTATGTGTTCTTCCATGTGTCAGAGACACTCCTCTGGTATGCCGGAGGAGCACACATGCACTGTTCTTCTCTTCTCCTAGGTGTGATCCTTCGGTGCCTGTAGTATCAGCATCTTTCTGCATAGGTGACTGATTACGGAGCGGTCCAGTCAGCCTCTGCATCACAGCGGCAGTCATCTGTCAAACACAAGACCACAATCAGTTTAGCAAACAGCATAAAACATATCAAGACTACTTAAAACTATGTTAACACCAAGCTAATAGAGCAGCACCTGCATCATTACTCATACTCATTCAAATATTCATATCACACATTCCTTCTAGTTTTTACAAACAGCCTATGCTAGTACCTGGGATACCATTGGTAAGGTTACACAGTCAAGATATAACAGCAATAGTTTGGGTTCTATAAGAGGAAAAAATGGGTTTTATACATTTTATAAATGTCACCGTTCCAAACTAAATATTTAATTACACAGCTAAATGTTTAGATTGTAAACTATATATTAAGATGCAAACCAAGCATTTAGTTTTCAAATGAAATATTGAACTCCAAATTAAATGTTTAGCTTACAAACTAGACGTTTATTTTGGAGCTAAATATTAAGCTTGTTATTTAAATATTAAACTGGGAACTGTGACTTATTTATAGATTTATGAATAACAAAAATATGAATAATGAACCCTGCCTTTAATGTCATATGACAGGCTAAATATTTTGCTGTAAATCTCTTATTGTATAACTTTACAAACGGAACCCCAAAAACCTACCAGCAGAGATGAAAAATATTCAGACAATAATTGACAGACAGAAAAAAGCTAAAAGATGGCTGTCTTAATGTGAAAGCATATGTTTTATCAAGAGTGACACAAACGTAAACACTGTACACTTCCCAAGCTTACCTGTCTGCTGCCCTTTTGACGTCTCCACGGAGATTTTAATGGAACTTCGTAGCCCGGCCACTTTTCTGGCATCGTGTTGTCTTCTATCGGGCTTTTTTTCCCCCACGAAATTAAAAGAACAAACATACCATTGTTTTGGTGGTTTCTTCAAATTTACAACTTTTAGCCACAGGCGGAGGGATATCTCATTCTTCGGCTGGGGGTGAAGAAAGTAGGGCGCCTGGTATCTACAGCTCTTGTACGCGGTCGATGATTAAAACACTCCTGCTCCACATAAACCTTTCGTTTACACCGTTATCATGACAGCCTCTAACCGGACAAACGATCCCGGCCTTCCATGAAATCATAAAGACGAGTAATTTGGTACGAATTAGTCGGTGAGTCGCTGCCCAGCTGACTCGCCAGTAACAGGAAGTGACGTATCGGACGTCTCGCACGGAAAACCGCCACTCACTGTCTCCGTATTTCCGTTGAAAATAAGGTGATACTAGCGAGCATAAAGTAAAACTTGATCCATTCCCATAAATTTGCCATTTTAGTTCTCGAGTAGATGACGCACATGCTTCTTCTTCGTCTTAAATGAGTCAGACTAAAAGCATACTAGCGCCACCATCTGGATAAGTTATCACGTTTTTACAAGATAATTTTCACGTTTATACAAGATAATTATCATGTTTATACAAGATATTTATCACGTTTATACAAGATATTTATCACGTTTATACAAGATAATTATCACGTTTATACAAGATAATTTTCACGTTTATACAAGATAATTATCATGTTTATACAAGATATTTATCACGTTTATACAAGATATTTATCACGTTTATACAAGATAATTATCACATTTATACAAGATATTTATCACGTTTTTACAAGATAATTATCACGTTTATACAAGATAATTATCACGTTTATACAAGATAATTATCACGTTTTTACAAGATAATTATCACGTTTATACAAGATAAGATCACGTTTATACAAGATAATTATCATGTTTATACAAGATAAGATCACGTTTATACAAGATAATTATTATGTTTATACAAGATAAGCAACAAAAAAAATATTTTGTCCAGTGGCAGCAATACGCTTCCGTATGAAGGTCTGTTACACTAAGTAATAATGGATTAACACCCTTGTTTGTTCCAGCAGCTGAAGTCGCAGTCAGTTGCCCCTTCACAAATCCAATGTTCTGTTCGTGAATTTGTTTCAAATAACCTGATTGTTGCGCTGTATATCCCGTCGGGCCAGTATTCCAGCCCACACCTATCCACCTGGGACACCATATACCTTTTCCTGTAGGAGCACCATACCGAAAATGACACATGTAGACGTCATAATTCTTCCAGGATACAGGATTCTTACCACAATCAACATCACAAAGATCAAATTGGAAAGTTACTGAACTTCCTAAGGTTTAATTTAACTTCAAACCCCCGTAATATTTTATACAGGGATCAGTAGATCTCTATACCCACTATTTGCTTAAAGGATTGAGTCTGCTATTTTTCCAGGGGTGTTACCAGCCCTGATAATCAATGGTGTGTTGTGGGAGATAACAACAACTAATTCCCCATTTACTTATTGAATAAAAGGAAACTTTGATATCATCAAGTTCCAGCACTTTTATTGAGAACCAGAGCAGAGACAAAGTAATCACACCCCTGCTGCTCCCATCCCTGGTCTCCTCTGAATCTGCCCTACCTTCTCCTCTCACTCTGTTATATCGGCTGACGTAATACAAACACCTCAAACCCAAACATTTACAGAGTCACATAGAAAATATTCAAGCATTGACCTTGATTAACCAGGGAGAGTGAAACCATCTTCTGTCTGAGTGCAGCTGCTTACATGTTTTTGAAGAAGATGGGTCAGAGGTGATTTTAGGATCTCAAGCTTTAATGTTTCCATTCACATGGAGGAGGGCATGTCTACCTAGATCCACATCCTCCTGGAAGATATTTAGAGATGAAGTGTAGTGAACCATTTGACAGGAGAGTGAGTGTGGAACCTACACTTTGTAACCTTAACCTAGTTGTGTGGAGTGATTTTTATCAGAGCTTCAATTAAGGATGTCGATGAGGAGGCAGTGACATTATCTGGTATAGAATTAAGTTACACTTTACTTTGTAAATATAATTAATTTCTTCTGTATTTCACTCCTCAGACATTTCACAGCCTCTTGTTCTCTTGGAAGGTTCTTGCTGATCAATCTGCCAGTGGCCAAGAGAGGAACTTCATTGTTAACCTGAAGGAACCAAACACCAAAGACATGAAAGAGGAAGAACCAGAACCTCAAGGAATTAAAGAAGAACAGCTTGGACTGTGTATCTTTCCAGATGAAAATCAACTTGTTAAGCAGGAGACAGAAACCTTTGTAGGGTTTTCTGCTTGTCACAAACTATTTCAAGTTGAACCTGAACTGCAACAGATGAACGTGACAAAGGAGGAACCAGAACCTGTAGAGATTAAAGAGGAACATGGGGGTCTCTGGAGTAATGAGGATGAGGAGCAGCTTGTAGTGAAGCAGGAGGCTGGTACCTTTAAGGTGACTCCTCTGAATTTAAAACATGACACAAATGAACCAGAAGAGAAAATGAACCAACTTGTCAATGCAGACTCCCCTGAAGGTGAGAAGCAGCATCAGCAGGATAATAATGAAGAGTCAGGATCAAACAGAGATGAAGAGCTAAAGCGTAAAAAGAGACGAGAGAAAACTAAAGATCACAGTGATGGTTCAAAACTAAAAAGACATAAGACCAATAAACCTTGTGAAGTATGTGGTAAATGTTTCACTAAATGTAGATGTTTGACTAATTACATGAGAGGAAATACAGGAGAGAAATCTTTCCTGTGTGTGCTTTGTGGAAAAGATTTCCCTGGGAAAAGTAGGTTAAATATCCACATGAGAGCCCACACAGGGGAGAAACCTTTTTCCTGTCCAACTTGTGCAAAAGGGTTTTCCAGTAAAAGTAGACTGAATATTCACATGAGAACTCACACAGGCCAGAAGCCGTATGCTTGTGAAATGTGTGATAAATCTTTCAGCCTTAGTAGTTATTTAGCTCGTCACATGAGAACACACACTGGTGAGAAGCCTTTTTCCTGTCCAACTTGTGCAAAAGGGTTTTCCAGTAAAAGTAGACTGAATATTCACATGAGAACTCACACAGGCCAGAAGCCGTATGCTTGTGAAATGTGTGATAAATCTTTCAGCCTTAGTAGTTATTTAGCTCGTCACATGAGAACACACACTGGTGAGAAGCCTTTTTCCTGTCCAACTTGTGCAAAAGATTTTTCTCGAAAAGGTAACCTGCTTATTCACATAAGAACTCATACGGGTGAGAAACCATACGCTTGTGGAATGTGTGATAAATCTTTCAGCACTGGTAGTTATTTAGCTTGTCACGTGAGAATGCACACAGGTGAAAAGCCTTTTTCCTGTCCAACTTGTGCAAAAGGTTTTTCCACTAAAAGTCAGCTGATTATTCACATAAGAACTCATACGGGCGAGAAACCATACGCTTGTGAAATGTGTGATAAATCTTTCAGCGTTGGTGGTCATTTAGCTAGTCACATGAGAACGCACACAGGTGAAAAGCCTTTTTCCTGTCCAACTTGTGCAAAAGGTTTTTCTCGAAAAGGTCACCTGGTTATTCACATAAGAACTCATATGGGCCTGAAACCATACAATTGTGGAATGTGTGATAAATCTTTCCGCAATGGTAGTCACTTAGCTGTTCACATGAGAACGCACACAGGTGAGAAGCCTTTTTCTTGTCCAACTTGTTCAAAAGGGTTTCCCAGTAAAAGTAGGCTGAATATTCACATAAGAACTCACACAGGCCAGAAGCCGTATGCTTGTAAAATGTGTGATAAATCTTTCAGCCGTGGTAGTCATTTAGCTAATCACATGAGAACACACACAGGTGAGAAGCCTTTTTCCTGTCCAACTTGTGCAAAAAGATTTTCTCGAAAAGGTAACCTGCTTATTCACATAAGAACTCATATGGGCCTGAAACCATACAACTGTGAAATGTGTGATGAATCTTTCAGCACTGGTAGTTATTTAGCTTGTCACAAGAGAACGCACACAGGTGAGAAGCCTTTTTCCTGTCCAACTTGTGAAAAAGGCTTTTTCACTAAAGGTCACCTGATTATTCACATAAGAACTCATACGGGCAAGAAGCCATACCCTTGTGAAATCTGCAATAAATCTTTCAGCTTTGGTAGTCATTTAGCTACTCACATGAGAACACACACAGGTGAGAAGCCTTTCTCCTGTCCAACTTGTGCAAAAAGTTTTTCCACTAAAGGTAGCCTGATTATTCACAGTGGAACTCATACGGGCGAGAAGCCATATCATTGTAAAGTGTGTGATAAATCTTTTACTTCCTCTGCTAATAGGATTAGTCATATGAGAACTCACAGGTGAGAAGCTGTATGCTTCTAAAGCGTGTGTTAAGTCTTTCAGAAACAGTTGTCATCTGGCTGATCACATGCAAACCTACAGGCGAGAAGCCTTTCCTGTGTCTAATGTGTAGAAAATGTTTCTTCAAGCAAAGCAATCCAAGTATTTCCACAAAGAAAACCCCAGATCAGGATGCTGCCAACACTGTGGATGAAATGTGTGTTTTAATGATTTCCTGGTTGATTTGTTGCCAACATGCCTTTTAGAGTTCAGTTTTATCTCTGGGATGTGAACACCACCCACACTTGGTAAATTCCTGCATGAACTCAAAAAGTGCAACATGGTTACTGCTTGTCTGTTACCTATTGTAATCCTGAAGATTTTTATGTTGAATTGTACAGGATATATTTTGTAATGAATTTTGTATGAATGTTAAAGGTGGAAAAGTTGAATTTTCTGTAGTCATAGCTTTCCTAAAAACTCAGCTTTTGGGGCTTGTATGAGGTCTTGATGTTGTCTCACTGCTTGTAGGAGGTGATTTGACAGGGCGGCTCTTTTCGATGTGGTCTTGGCTCAGGCAGTCAGCAGCCAACTGTTCATAGTTCAATAAGTCACCCATTCAAGATAACTAGCACAACACAACAAAGTGTGATTATTGTTCTTATCCAGATCACTACTGTCATCCTTTACTTAAAACCTCCTTCAAGCAATTTCCCAATCAGATATTCTTGTCCACGATTACTTTCATCTTAGCCTGGAAGTTCTCCAATGTAATCATTACATGTAAGTTAGCTGACATATGAATTTATAGTCAGCAGTATCTCACTAAATATTAAAAGCAATTCTCAAACTTGTTGTACCTTTTAATGCCTGGCAGTCAAATGTCTGTTACAGAATGTTATCCTGCTGATTCTGTGGATGCTTCTACTCATTACCATGTAGCTAAGCTCAAAATTATTTAAATTAATATGGTGTAAGTCTGAATGAGGACCTATATTTAGGGACCTTTGTGGGGAATCTGTTGTTAAACCTTTATTTAATGGAGACCAGGAAGTTATTCTTTTTGCGCATGCACAAAGGTGCTGATGGTGTGGATTGTGCTACTGGTTCAGATTGGGTAGTGACAATGCTGATGCTGGAGGATATAGAGTAAATGGGTTTTTTTATTGAAATGTTGGTATTACAACATTTGCATTACATTACTAAAACAAACAAAAATAATAACATTGCCAGGGGTTTACACATCAGATAGAGCTACATAAATTACTTCACAAAAATTTTATGTAGCGTATACAGATTAGTCGTCTTCATAGCGTTTGCAATTTTTTAATGTTGAAGTGCTAGAATATATTGTCTGAACTCTTTTAAAGATTAAGGAGGGCTTGTAAATGGAGAATTTAGATTTATGTATGTGAAATTTTGTCAGTAATAAAATTAAGTTATTTGAAACATAAAATTGTTTTTGGATTTAAAATTTCTCTTTCTTATAAGTGAGACTTATGTGACTTATATTCAGGTGCACTTTATAATCCAGAAGTCACGGTAATCTATGTAATTAATCTTTTACAAAAGCAGAACTAAACCGTGCACTCAGGGAAATCAAGAAAATGGCAAAAGTTAAAGATAAAGTTTGTTACACAATGATCGTGAAACAGCTAAAGACATTAGAGATGTACAGAAAAATCTGTTAGGAGGGAAAGCTACCACTAAGCTAAGATCATCAAGCACTAAGAATATGTACAGGAGCATTCAAAACTACATCCACAGCGTGTAAGATTTTTACACTGGCGCACCATAGTGCTGCGCTAAATGAATTACCCCCACAGTTAATCACATAACAAGCTGCAGGGTATAATAAATGTGACAATGCACAAATGTCCTTAATTTATTTGGTACCAAGCTGCTGCTAATAACTGTTAGCTACAGTCATTGTGTAAAATGATTTTTGGTATTGTAGCAAAGTCCACAGGTTTGTTTCTAAAGTTGCATGTAAATTCCTTGATTTGTGGATTGCTGTTGTTGCACTACACAAAGTAAAAACCAGCCGGCAGAGCATGAAATATCCCTCCGCCTCCCAGAGAGAGACAAATAAACTAATTCCTAATCAGTGAGAATTCTTATACAGCATTCTCACTTATTGTTTTCCTGTTTTTTCTTTATTATTATTATGTATGTTTTTCGGCGTCTAACTACTCCCGCATGCTTCAACCCATTTCAACAATTTTGGTATCAAAACGTTCAATTTGTTCACAATGTTACTGCTATATCTCATGTGTCCGGGTTCTCTGTGTTTCCGTGCTCTAACTCTGCTTCACAGGTGGTTGCAGTTGACTGGTGGGTGTGGCCCACACCTGCTGCTCATCAAGGAGCTTTCACCTCAGGCTTCATAAGGAGTTCAGAGACAGCTGGAAGATGCCAGAGTGTTACCCCGTTGTGGTATGCCTAGGCCTCTGATCTGTTTCCCGTGCCTTGTACATGTGAGTTTTTGGAAACCCTGTTCTTGGATTAACTTGTTGTTATTCTCCAGTCTTGTCGTGTTTGGCTTTACTCACCTGTCTTGGCGTCGTGCTCAGTGAACCAGTTCTTCAGAATCCACGCCGCTCAGATTTTTCTCCGGCATCTCCACTCATACTCCCTTGGTGGTACCAAGCCGGGCGTGAGAACCCCTTCGTGGATTCACCTGGTTCATCCACAAACACTCCGGTTCTTCCAGCTGCTCCTCCTGCTTGCTGTTTCTGTGGTGCTCTCCTCCTCGCCAGCATTACATCTGTCAGCTCTCCAGTCACTCAGCTACCTGTTTCCATCAGTGAGTTACGGTCACAGAGTTCCCTCGTCACTCATTCCCCCCCGGATAGGTCTCCCCAACTAAACGGTAAGCGGTGCAGCTTCTGGTACGTTTCCCCTGGTTCGATCCTCAGTAATGTTTTCCCCTTTCTCCCCGCAGTCGTTCCAGCTCTGACGTTCAGACCTCGTCTGTCTCACACGCTGTGTGCTTTCCCGTGATTAAGCCTAAAATAAACATCTTAAAACTGTTTCTGTTTCCGTCTGTGTCAGCATGTGGGCCAAACACTTAAAAACCATGACAAATATAAGATAGGAAACATATGGTTTAATTCACCTAGACCTATTAGTAATATCCCTATTTGGTTATTTCCAAATATCGAGATAGATTTTTGGTTTAGTTTTATCAGGCTTTTTTTACTGTTAGTTTTCAGTTCCTCCTCCTCCTCTCACTCAGCTTACCCTCCACTCCCTCTGCAGTCAGTCACACCTGTTGGTCATTAATTAGTCAGACTCACTCCACCTGCCAGCCTCCCTACATAAGCCTCCCTCTGTCTTCACTTCCCTGCCGGTCTGTCATCAGACTCTACTCTCTCCTCGCCTGTCTTCCTGGTTTGCTCCTGCTAGCTGCTGGATAACTTTGCCACCTCCTAGTCTCAGTTTAGTCTCTGCCTGTTACTGGATTGTTTCCCCACCTTGGTGCCTCATGTAAAGCCGCTGCTAGTTGCTGGACCTCCTGCTAACCTTGGGCTGCTAGTAAGTCTCTGCTAGCCTCTGGCTCACCTGCTACCCCTGAGCTCCAAGACTCTCTCTGCTGCCCAGCTGGGTTACTGATGCCCCGCGTTCTACCATCTCCCTCCAGCTCTGAAGGCTTCCTGTCTCTGCAGCACAGCATCCGCAGTCCTACAGCGCTCTCTGACTCTCCAGCTTCCTCTCCAATCCTCCTGCTCCGGCATTCATCATTCACCCGTTCCTTCCTGGTAACAGACTCTGGTTTCCTCCCTCCATAACTCATCTATATCAATAAAGACTCATAAACGAAGCTCTGTGTGAGTAGTAATGTTCGGGTTCATCAGCAAAACTCGTGACAATTTTAATATAATAGAATTAAAGAAAAGAGTGGGTAGACATCAGGAAAGGTCAAATGGCAAATCATTATATAAGAACCAAATATTTTATTTATATATATATATATATATATAGGGTGCGATTTGATGGGGGGGATTTTCCCCCCCTCTGGTTGTGATGTCTACCCCTCTGGTCATTCATGTTTTATCCCTGGGGGGATACATTCCTCCCCCCTCTGATCTGAATAAGTAATATTATCATGGGTTAAAGTTCTCCGTCGCTGCGACAGATTTCCGTCATTTGGAAAATGAGCGCAAAATGTTCCGTGTAGACTTTTTATTCAAGATTTCAAACAGAAGCTCCGCTCAACCAATGAAATCTGGCAGAGCTAGGACATTAGCCAATCAGAAGGAGAGTAGGGCGGGTCTTTGCAACGCGGAGGTCTCCCATCTGAGTTTTCAGTGTTCAATCATTTTAACTTTTGGAAGAACATCTCAAACTGACCACAGATGCTATGAATGAAAGTAGCGATGGTCAAAGATTTTCTTTGGATTTATGTGAACCAGCAGGTCAGAAAGTTCAGCGGATAGAACAGCTGACAACAACTTCCCTCGGTAAGCTTGTCTGTTGCTGCTCCTGCATCTAATTAATGAATTATTTCCACCGTGGCCACGTCACCTGTCAGCGTTTATTCACTGGCTTCCAGCAATTTAGCTGATAAACGCAGCGACCAACCAGGGACCTCCTCGTGATTCACTGTTATGTTTTATTTAAAACTGAAAGAGTAACGCTCTAGCTCAGCTAATTTAGCATGACGTGCTTTTCTGTAACAAAGAAGGCAGACCTGCAGTCAGAGCGGCTGTCAGTCAGTATGCAGCAGCCTCCACCTCATGAGGAGCTGAACCAGGACACTCGTTAAATAAAATGATAAGGATTTTGATGCATACAGATTATTAAGGAAACTACATCAAAAATAAACAAATAAACTGCAGCTACAACCTGGACTGGAGAACGGGTTCTAACTGTGTGAGACCAGAGAAAGGCGATTCTCAGAGTTTTTGTAGTTATGTTATTTTTACACGGAGTGGAGCGTGATGTGAAGTGAGTCGCACCAGAAACATGTGAAAAAGCCTCCTGTGGATCTATGGATTCATTTTACTCCAACCCAAAAACACCTGCCAGACAGACGAGCTAAACCAGCCAAGATTACCTTAAACAATATTTAACTTAGCAGAAGTTTAATAATTTTTTTAATGTTTTTTGAAAGCAAGTCACGTTTTTTTCTGATAAACTTTAAGCAATTTTATTAAACTTTTTAAAAATGGAACCTCCCATCCATGGATTTTCTATACCTGCTTTTCCGTACAGGTGTTACGTCATGCCGTATCTGATTGGAAAACGCGGCTTGATGTAACACAGGATCGTGAAGGACCCAGCAGTCAAAGAGCGAGTGGTTGGGTCACAGAGTCCATCCTGGACATGTCACTGGGCTAAAATATAACCGTTTTTATAAACTTAAAAAAAAAAGTTAATGCCTTTTTATAAACTCGTGAGTTGTGATAATTAATTGGTGAGCAATAACGGGCAAAGCAGAGACTGATTATTGTAATGTGCGATCTGTGTCGTGTTGGTTTTGTGTCCCTCTTTGTCCATGGCTGTTGTTGGCCTTTTAGGATTGATTTATATTGAATGTGACAGTGGAGTTAATGTACAGGTGTGAAGAAGATGATGTAATGATGCAAGCTGCTGTCTTTTGAATTAGTTGCAGTTTATGTAGGGTTTTCCGGGGGACAAGGAGGGAAGGGTTTTGAAATTGTAAAGTGGAAAGGTGAGTGGACAGTGGACCAGTTTGCAAAAGTGTGAAGGAAGAACTTGCTTGATGCTGTAAACATGAAAGTTAACCAGGTGATGTTATGGATGTGGAAAGTGAAGAAGATTATGGAGAGGGCTGTCCAGGATGGTGCAAAGGCTCTGAAGCTGGAAGGTGGGAGAGATACAGGAATGTCAATGGAACTAGCAGATTTGGTTAAAGTGGACTTTGCACAATAAGCAAATAAGGTTATTAAGGTGGCATGACGTCCACGGCCCAGGAATATATGGGCTGACTAGAAAAATTTTCAGTCAAATTGATTATTTTTGCTTTAACCCCTGAATATTATGGATTTATATTAATACATGTCTTGTGTCCTTCACATTTGTAAATTAATTTTTTTATTTGTTTTTAAAGAGTATTATTACCTTTTCTGCTCAAAGCGGTTAAAGTAAACTAATACCCACTCCGAGTCCCGACAGTAGATGGCGCAAGTTTAAAGCTAGCTAGCTATCTGAAAGAGCACCTGCTAGCTAACTTTTGAAATGATCCCCCCTCTGTTTTTGCAAATCGCACACTGTATATATATATATATATATATATATATATATATATATATATATATATATATATATATATATATATATATATATATATATATATATACATACACACACACAGATGGATCTAAAGACGAAAAAGAAAAAGTAGGTATAGGAATATATATTCCAATGATGAAGGTAAGCATTAGGAGGAGATTACCTGGGGCCCGTTCTTCGTACGTCGCTAACTCAGTTAGCTGGATTTGATTGTTGACGATTTGGCATGATCTTGGATCGTTTGGTTCTTCGAAACTCATCTTAGACTTGTTGTCATAGCAACATGTGCGCCATCTTAAACCTGCTCGAGAGCAGGCTTATTTCATGTAAACAGGATTAGATCGCAGCTTTATAAGCGGAGGAGATAGGGAAGTCTGTCGTAGCCATGTCCATTTTTACGACAGCAACCTGTTGCGGAAAGTGCAAGAATAATTTGCAGAGTTTTTCGAATTAATCACGTATTGCGCAATAGACAGGATCCTTTAGCGCAACAGTGTAATTGTAGAGAGATTTACTTGGTGGCTGTTATAAACAGACAAACACATCATTTAACAGTGGCTTTTAAAGAGGAAAAAGTGGTGTTGGAGCCATAAATAGAAAATATTTAAGTTATTTGTATGATGGTTTGCTTTTTATTTTTATCATATTCAGTAAGAAGATTTGTTCAGTACGGTGGCCGGGAAGTGCAAAACAAAAATACAAAATCTGAAACACTTTTACAAATATTGAAACAAATTTACATTTCAGAAAACAAATTTACAAAACACGAAACACTTTTACATTTCAGAAAACACATACAAAAGACGAAAATAAAACGGAAAGGGAGGGACTGTCTTCGAAGTTTACCCGGAAGTGATAACGGGAGTCTTCATGATGAACCAAGATGGACGCCAATCGAGTTGCGTTTTGCCCGTTTTTCGGCACACATATGAGCAGATTAACGCGATTTTGTTTGTCGTGTGGTCGGTCCTTGGAGTTTTAAAATTTCACAGAACAGACGGAAGAACCAGATTTGCTGCAGCAGTGCATACATTATGTTGATGAGGGTCACTCGTACGCTGTAATCGTAGACATGTCATGTTTACACGGTGTAAATTTGAAGAAACCACCGAAGCCACCGTATGTTTTTTGTTTTCATTTTGTGGACCAAAGACCGACAGAAGACCCACAACGCCAGAAAAGTGGCTGGGCTACGAAGTTCCATTAAAAACTAAATCAAGGAGACAAAGAGGAGAGACACAGGTAAGCTGAGGGATGTTTACGTTAGCAATCTTTAACTCTTATTCCTTAGTTTGTGTCACTCTTGATAAAACATATGCTTTCACATGAAAACAGCCGTCTTTTCGCTTTGTTCCCTCTGTAAATCATTATCTGGATATTTTTACATCCCTGCTGGTAGGTCTATGGGGTTCCGTTTGTAAAGTTATACAATGAGAGATAAAAGGCAGGGTTCGTTTTTGATATTTTTGTTATTCATAAATCTATAAGTCACAGTTCCAAGTTAAATATTTACATAACAAGCTTAATATTTAGCTCCAAAGTAAACGTTTAGTTTGTAAACTAAACATTTAATTTATAGTTAAATATTAAATCTGAAAATTAAATGCATGGTTTACAAACTGAACATTTAGCTGTGTAATTAAATATTTAGTACTGTGACATTTACAAATATATGACTGTATAAATGTATGTTGAAAATCGGACTTTAAAAATGAAAACCCATTTTAATCCTCTTATCACAGTAAAGAACCCAAAATATTGCTGTTAGATTTTGACTGTGTAACCTTACAAATGGCATCCCAGATACTAACAAAGGCTGTTTGTAAAAACTGGAAGGAACGTGTGTGATATGAATATTTGAATGAGTAATGATGCAGGTGGTGCTCTATTAGCTTGGTGTTGGTATGTTTTATGCTGTTTAATAAACTTATTGTGTTCTTGTGTTTGACAGATGACAGCCGCTGTGATGCAGAGGCTGACCAGACCTCTCCATAATCAGAGTCACCTATGAAGAAATATGCTCACACTACAGGCACTGATGATCACACCTACGAGAAGAGAAGAAGAAAAATGTATGTGGCAGGGAACACACTGGCTTCGTGAAGTATCTTCGTCTTGGCGATGAAGTGACGGCAGACAGAGGCTTTACCATCGGAGATCTGCTGTTTGAGAGCAGATTTAACCTTGTTCTAACAGCATCCACTCATAAAAGGAGGGCAGTTGTCTGATGAGGATGTAACTGCAGCAAGGAAGATTGCAAATGTCCACATACATGTGGAAAGATTTATCAGGAGGCTCAAAGTTTTCACAATAATCTCCCAGACTGTAACTATCAACTTGGTTTATAAAATACTCCAAGTCTTTAGAATCTGTGCAGATCCTGTGAACATGCAGGGGAAATCATATGTGAGGAAGAGAAGTTTACATGTCAAAAAGATCCTGATTAGTTATTTTACTGTAAACCAGAGGAATTATAATACACAAGAATGTGTTTTGGATTTCTGCTTTTAAATATTAATTTTTTTAGCACCTTGAGGTTTTACATTTTGGAATTACTTTTCATTTTTAATAACTTTAAGTATTGTATATCCATATTTCCAGACTATTTAAATGTTTACTTATACAAAAATTGTGTCCAACTAACATGTGTATTATTAAATTTTCCAATCCATTTCACATGCTTATGTAATTTGCATTTATTCATATTTAGATCAAGTGGATGTCTAAAAGTGTATCTTATGTACATAAACTGGCAAGAAGATACAGTTTTTCATTTATTGAGTTTATGCAATTTGTTTACACTAAATGTAATTACATTTAACTTTTAAAATGGTAAAACATTGTTAAGTTTTAACATTTCACTTATAGCATATTTGTAGGCCATTTCATTCTTTGTGGTGCAGGAAACATCCATCATTCAGCTTTTTGGGGATGGCGCTGCTCATCTGTTCAGGAGAATCCGGTCAGACCTTGGCCACGGCAAACTGCACCTTTAAACAAAGTCTTGGTTACTTTTTATTTATATTACAGTCCTTGCTGTCACATTTATATAAAAATATGGATAGTTTGTAGTGACGACTATAAACTGTCCATATTTTTCTACTTGCTTTCCTGATATATGTCCAAATTGCCATTAAAGATTAGACTGTTATGAATTAGAATGGAGGACTTACCGTTACAGAAAGGAAGGTGGTGTGCTGACAGAATATTAGCCAAACTTGAATGACCCTGCAGCATCAATGAACAAGAGATCACATCTGCAGGTGTTCTACTGTCATGCTGAAATGGAAACATCGATTGAGTATCTACCGTTTAGTTGCTGTAGTGACAGCAACTTTGGTCAAAATTACTTAATATATACGGATTTCTAGTGGCTCTTATTTTGAAATTCCACATCAGAATTGGCTGAAACTTGTTGAGCGACATCAGGAGGTTTTCTATTGTCATGCTGATATAGTATTCACATAAAACCAATTCTGTAGCAACATTTACAACAACACAGGTCAAATTGAGTCAATGTAGAGATTTTTAAATGCCTTTATTTTTAAATCCCAAATCATGTAGATTGACTTCTGGAGATCATCTGTAAGTGAAAGTAGTCACCTGTAAAAAAATAAGTTGTTTGAGTAGTTTTGAGGCTAAAGAGTGTGACCAAAGTATATATTTCCATTTTCACCAGCAGACCAGAATAATAGAAAAAATGACACAAAGAATTATAAAAAAATATAATGTAAATGTGTAAAAACACTTGATCGATACACCGCGAAAATATTGCTTTTATTTTGAAAAGTAGGGTCAGCTGTCACTGCCGTAATCCTTAGTGTTTACGTGACCAACAAAAACAAGTGAGGGCTCACTTGACCGCAGTCTCAAGATGATGTGTACACCGTGTAAACATGACATGTCTACGATTACAGCGTACGAGTGACCCTCATCAACATAATGTATGCACTGCTGCAGCAAATCTGGTTCTTCCGTCTGTTCTGTGAAATTTAAAAAATCCAAGGACCGACCACACGACAAACAAAAACGCGTTAATCTGCTCATATGTGTGCCGAAAAACGGCCAAAACGCAACTCGATTGGCGTCCATCTTGGTTCATCATGAAGGCTCCCGTTATCACTTCCGGGTAAACTTCGAAGACAGTCCCTCCCTTTCCGTTTGATTTTCGTCTTTTGTATGTGTTTTCTGAAATGTAAATGTGTTTCGAGATTTGTAAATTTGTTTTCTGAAATGTAAATTTGTTTCAAGTTTTCTAAAAGTGTTTCGTGTTTTGTAAATTTGTTTTCTGAAATGTAAATTAGTTTCAATATTTGTAAAAGTGTTTCAGATTTTGTATTTTTGTTTTGCACTTCCCGGCCACCGTAGTTCAGGCTATTTTATTGTGAAGTTTAGTTTACTTTGAAAGGCTTGCTTCCTGTCGAGCCGTATATTGTATTAGAAAAAAATATGGATGGATTATCTAGCCACGGAGCAATACAGTTTTACCGTGTAAAACTTGGAAAAGGAAGAACTTCATTTTTTATAGATACAGGATTTTTTTTTGTTAAAATTCCCAGTTTGCACATGTCCTTTACTTCCAGTGTCTAAGGAATGACGCCGAAATTTGGATCTCTTGACATAACAAGTGCCTTTTTAAAATGAAGTATAATAATTAAAGGCTACCATTTTGTAGAATATTCTTGTATTTCACTTTTACTTGTCCCCATGTTCTAGTGGGTCCCGGGGAGGCTCTAAAAGAACAAAGTAAATATGAAAATATTAAAATGCAAAAATTCATACTGTAGAAAGTGATAGAAACATCTACCATGGACAGTATTTACGCATTATTTTGTCTCTTACTTTTTGCCAGCCCTCTCTCCTGGCTTTAGCAGACTTTGAGGTGTTCCCTGTCGTTTTAATTAAAGACTCAAATTCAGCATAACCTTCCATTAAAAGCTCGTGTTCTGATTGGGAGAAAAACTGTGGGCGTTCTTTGGCCATGCTGAACAGCCAATAGCAGCGTTGCTGATCACTGTTTCTACTATCGATACATTTCCCCTTTTAAACAAACGCATGAACGCGCAGTTGTCTCAGATAACTCAATCCAGCGATACTAATCATAAACAACAGGTGTGTTGGAAGAACCCAATTAGCCGGATCATGATTAGCCGGATTAAATCATCTTGAATGTCTCATTTGATCTTGGATGTTTTAATCAACGTACGAAGAACGGACCCTTGATCAGATGTCAGTGTACTCAGCAGAAATGATGGCAATAATTATAGGACTACAATGGATAGAGGAAGTAAAACCGGATAGAATAGTTGTGTCCTTCGGCAGCCCTTTACAGTATCCAAAATATGAAATTAGAAAGAGAAGTTATCTTTAGAAATTCATCAAAGTTTATTCCGAATACATAAACTTTATATAAATGTAAAGTTCTGTTGGGTTCCAGTCCATGTAGGAATAAATGGAAATGAAAGAGCTGACCAAATAGCTAAAAAATCAATTTGAACAAATAATATTATAAACATACCGTATGGGAAAGGAGAAGCTAAGACAATAATTAAAAAAGAAATTGAGAAAAAATGGCAGAATAGATGGAACATGGATAAAAGTGGAAGAAATTATTATAGTGTACAGAAATCTATTAATGCAAAGGGTGTGATTAGAAAGAAGTGAAGAGATGAGACTATTTTGACCAGACTAACATTTGATCATACTGGGTTAAATAAAACATTTTTATTAAAGAAAAGTGAAACAGATAAATGTATAAAATGTAAAGTAATAGAAAATGTAGAACAGAGTTTATTATATTGTAGGAAATATGATGAAGAAAGGATAAGATTAAAACAAAAGACAAAACAAATAGGAAGAGAATGGAATTTGAAAGGATTAATAGGAAAAACAGGAGAGGGGATAAAAAAAATACAGAAAGCTGTTATTAAATATCTTAAGAATATAGGATTATACTATAAGATTTAAAAGGTATATAGATGTATGGGTGTGTGTGTGTGTGTGCGTGTGTGTGTGTGTGTGTGTGTGTAGATAGATATATATGGGTATATGGATAGATATGGATATATAGATGTATGTATATATATAGATATGTGTATGTATGGATATATATAGATATAGATAGATATATGTATATATAGATAGATTTATAGATATAAATATAGACATGTAGAATATATATAGGTATATATGTAGAGGTATATAATAAAGTAATTATTACATAGATATGGCCCATACTACATACTCCGGTACAGTAGGTGGCGGTATGTACCTAAAAGCTAAGGTTGCAATCTGCCAGTAAACAAAAAGAAGAAGAAGAAGTCGCTCATTCATAGTTCAGCTCTAATCAACTTTAATGTGGCCATAAAACCTTAGACTTGTCTTGTGAGGCCTTAAGCTGCCAACCAGAGAACTGGGTAAGAGACAAAGCTAAAGCCTCCTAGACTCTGACAGCATGTGCAGCTCGTCTTAACCGCTATTTGTCTCCGTTTTAGAAGAAGCGACAGCAGCGAGGGAGCAGTTAGCATCAGAGCTAACTGAGAAGCTAACGGCCAGAGAAGTTTCCTGTTAGAGGAAAAGGGAAAAAGTGACTTCTCATTGAGAACACTGGACACTTATTGGACTCTGGATGTTTTGAGGCTTTTCTCCGAGGAACAAAAGCGAGTCTGACGGTAAGAAGATGAACTTAACAACAATTTAACCAGACCTCTCAGCTTTTAATGAAAGTTAACAGATTATGTTCATTTTCGCCGGTCGGTGGGGGGGGGGGACACCGAACGTAATTGTTCAGTTAGTGGATTAAAACTAGGGCTGGGCGATATGGATTAAAAAATACATCTCCGATTTTATCATACCAAATGCGATTAATCGATTTTTTTCCTCCTTTTTTGTTTCATAAAAAGAAATTAAAGAAATTATTTTAAAACCTTGCTTTTATGTCAAGGATTTCGTCAGGGAGTTTACCTGAATTCAAAGTGCAATTAAAAACAAGCTGTGAAACATGCTTGTAAAACAAGATGGCAGCCGTGCGATTATAAACAATGAAAATATAACAAAACATTTGCTGCTAGTGGTATTACACATTGAGCTAAGAACAGGCTTCACTGCACTTGTGAACATCAAACTAAGTAAAAAAAAAATAGTAAGTAAATGAAGTACCTCGTATTATGGTAAAAAAGTTTCCACTTAACAATATTTTGACAATACATTTGCCTAAACATATATTCAGCATCACATGCTGTTCTCTTCATGGAAACCCAATGAGTGTATTGGCAAAATAAAATCCAGATTTTCCAAAAATGAAATCTTAAAGAATTGTAAATTGAAATTAATCAATTAAATCGATTTATTGCCCAGCCCTAGTTAAAACTGAGCTGACCAGATTTCTGAAATCAAATCTGGAGACATTTTTAGCTCGTAGATACAAATCAATACATCTCATCAAGATGAATTTAGGAAACAGGGACAGTAATGGTTTCGTTTATTTTTACATGTTTATTAATATTTAAACAAAAATCAAGTGTAGAGGCCAGGAATGTGCCTTTCCGCACTTTTAGTATATCCTAAGATTAATAAAATGAATAAATCGACCGTGTTATTAATAGGAAACTAGAACTGTGTCTCTGGGTTGGGGCAAAGTGGTGGGGGTGGGAGTGGAGGGGTCAAGGGTCGTTAGCAGGACTTTCTAACTTTGTGGGGCCCAAAGAGCTCTGAGAGTGACATGAGGAAAAGAAAAACCAGTAAATACAAACATTTAGCCTGTGGCTGTCTGTGGAGACAGAGTTCCCCCACCTTTTAAAAAAAGTGCAACAAATACTTATTCTGTTCACGTCTACAAACCTATGAGAAATAGTTTTTTCTGCATTAGCATAAAAAAGAAGCAGTGGTCAAAAGGATGATACATGTTTCTTACTGTCACCTGGCCGCATCAGGAACCTGTGCATCTCAGAGAAGCAGATTCATTTCTCGCTCTAAGCACAGCTCCACTACTTCCTCTTTTGTTTCCTGTCTTTCTTTACTGGACAAGCTGATTAATCCAGGTGTGTCTGGCTGGTTACTGAGGTCAGACACACCTGGATTAATCAGTCTGACCAGTGATTAAAGACAGGAAACAAAGGAGCTGCTGAGGTTCAGGAAGTAGAGGAGCTGTGCTTAGAGCCTGTTTGGGATGAGAAAATGGGTTTTGGTGATGTGAGGTGAAAAAAGCACAGACTTGGAAAACCCTTGACAAGAATGCAAGTGATTGTGTGTGTAGTGCAGCATGAGCATGTATAAACTTACATAAAGTGTGTATAACTACATTATGTGTATGGTAGTAGCTGATGTGTGAGTATATTGTTTGCTCCTATAAGGTGAGTTAACTCCGGTCAGTGAGTCGCTAACAGGAGATCATCTCTGGATTCTTCAAGGCCTTCTGTGTCTAATGATATTCTCATGGCCTCAGATAATGGACTTGTGTCTGTACTTGTCCTGCTAGATCTCAGATCTGCATTTGATACAGTTGATCACAATATACTCCTACAAAGACTTGAACATACTGTAGGGATTAAGGGAAAAGCATTAGGCTGGTTTAAATCTTATCTGTCGGACAGATTCCAGTTTGTTCATGTTAATAATAAATCTTCCTCAAACTCTAGAGTCACCTGTGGAGTACCACAGGGTTCAGTCCTTGGACCAATTCTCTTTACTATATATATGCTTCCGATCGGCAAAATTATCAGACAGCATGGGATTAATTTCCACTGTTATGCTGATGACACTCAGCTATATTTATCCATAAATCCTGATGAATCCAATCAATTACTTCGACTGCAGTCATGTCTTGATGACATCAAAAGCTGGATGACTTTAAATTTCCTGCATCTAAATTCTGACAAGACCGAAGTTGTAATCTTTGGGCCAGAGTCCTCAAAAAATAAACTTCTTAACCAATCACTTAATCTGGATGACATTAACTTGGCCTCTGGTAATAAAGTAAAAAACCTTGGTGTTATTTTTGACCAAGACATGTCATTTAAATCCCATATTAAACAGGTTTCCAGAGTTTCCTTTTTTCACCTCCGGAATATCGCCAAAATTAGAAACATTCTGTCCAGGGGTGATGCTGAAAAACTAGTCCATGCATTTGTTACTTCAAGGCTGGACTATTGTAATTCTTTACTATCAGGAAGTCCACAAAATGCAATTCAAAGCCTTCAGCTGATCCAAAATGCTGCAGCAAGAGTTCTGATGAAAATCAACAAGAGGGATCATATTTCTCCAATTTAAGCTTCCCTTCATTGGCTTCCTGTTAAATCAAGAATAGAATTTAAAATTCTTCTTCTAACGTATAAAGCCCTTAATAATCAAGCTCCATCATATATCAGAGCTCTGATTACCCCGCATGTTCCTAACAGAGCTCTTCGCTCTCAGACTGCAGGTCTGCTGGTGGTTCCTAGAGTCTCTAAAAGTAGAATGGGAGGCAGATCCTTTAGCTATCAGGCTCCTCTCCTGTGGAACCAACTCCCAGTTTTGGTCCGTGAGGCAGACACCCCGTCTACTTTTAAGACTAATCTTAAAACCTTCCTTTTTGACAAAGCTTATAGTTAGAGTGGCTCATGTTACTCTGAGCTACCTTTATAGTTTTGCTGCTATAGGCTTAGACTGCTGGAGGACATCAGGGCCTATTTTTCTCACTCTACTGATTTCTACTGTTCTTCAGTCTACTGTTCTCCAGATTTGCATTGCATTACATTGAAATGACTGTCGTCATTTCAGCTTTTAACTTTCTGTTCTCTCTCTTTTTTCTTCATAGTAGGTACACCTGGTCTGACGTTCTGTTGACTGTGAAATCATCCAGGGAAGACAGGTCACCGACTATTACCATCTAATGTAGAACAGATTACTGGATCAATGTGTGCTTCTGTGCTTTTTGTCTCTCTTGTTGTGTCTCTGCTCTGTCTTCTGTAACCCCCAGTCGGTCGAGGCAGATGACCGTTCATACTGAGCCCGGTTCTGCCGGAGGTTTTTTTCCCCCGTTAATGGGTGGTTTTTCTTCCCACTGTCGCTTCATGCTTGCTCAGTAGAGGGATTGCAGCAAAGCCATGGACAATGCAGACGACTCTCCCTGTAGCTCTACGCTTCTCCAGGAGTGAATGCTGCTTGTCGGGACTTTGATGCAATCAACTGGTTTCCTTATATAGGACATTTTGACCAATCTGTATAATATGATTGAACTTGATTTTGTAAAGTGCCTTGAGATGACATGTTTCATGATTTGGCGCTATATAAATAAAATTGAATTGAATTGAATTGAATTCTGTGTCTGAAGAGCCACCAGCCACGATATCCAGAGGTCTGGATAAAATAAGAGGAGAAGAGAATATTATGTGCAGGGGTCCGTTCTTCGTATGTCGCTAACTCAGTTAGCTGGATTTGATTGTTGACGATTTGGCATGATCTTGGATCGTTTGGTTCTTCAAAACTTATCCTGGACATGCTGTCATAGCAACATGTGCGCAAGCTTAAACCTGCTTAACTTTTCAAATTAATCGCGTCTTGCACAATAGACAGGATCCTTTAGCGCGACAGTGTAATTGTAGAGAGATTTTCTTGGTGGCTGTTATAAACAGACAAACCCATCATTTAACAGTGGCTTTTAAAGAGGAAAAAGTGGTGTTGGAGCCATAAATCTAAAATATTTAAGTTATTTGTATGACGGTTTGCTTTTTATTTTTTATCATATTCAGTAAGAAGATTTGTTCAGGCCATTTTATTGTGAAGTTTAGTTTTACTTTGAAAGGCTTGCTTCCTGTCGAGCCGTATATTGTATAAGAAAAAAACTATGGATGGATTATCTAGCCACGGAGCAATACAGTTTTACCGTGTAAACTGTGGATGACTTGGAAAAGGAAAAACTTTTTAGTTTTGTGAAATTTTAGTTAAAAATCCCAGTTTGTATGCGTCCTTTACTTCCAGTGTGTAAGGAATGACACGGAAACTTGGATCTCTTGACATAACAAGTGGATTTTTAAAATAAAGTATAATAATTAAAGGCTACCATTTTGTAGAATATTCTTGTATTTCACTTTTACTTGTCCCCATGTTCTAGTGGGTCCCGTGGAGGCTCTGACATAAAAGAACAAAGTAAATATGAAATTATTAAAATGCAAAATTCATACTGTAGAAAGTGATAGAAACATCTACCATGGACAGTATTTACGCATTAATTTGTCTGCTGCTTTTTGCCAGCCCTCTCTCCTGGCTTTAACAGATTTTGAGGTTTTTTAATTAATGACTCAAATTCAGCATAACCTTCCAAGCTCTTGTTCTGCTTGGGAGAAAAACTGTGGGCGTTCTTTGGCCATGCTGAACAGCCAATAGCAGCGTTGCTGATCAATGTTTCTACTATCGACACATTTCCCCTTTTAAACAAACGCATGAACGCGCAGTTATCTCAGATAACTCAATCCAGTGATACTAATCGTAAACAACAGGCGTGTTCGAAGAACCCAATTAGCCGGATCATGATTAGCCGGATGAAATCATCTTGGATGTGTCATTTGATCTTGGATGTTTTAAGCAACGTACGAAGAACGGGCCCTTGAACAGAATTTTTTAAAACACAAGAAAAAAATACAACTAATCTGCCTCTTCATTCTGCCACAGCTAGGGAAGGGCAGTGAAACTCACGTTCAGGGCAGAGACTCAGAAAGAGGTTGAATCCTCAGACATTGGGCTTCTCAACTCAAACATGAGTATATAGCCACTCTGTTTTACATAACATACTTTGCACACTACATTTCTACATATGTTACTTTATAGCTCAAATCATATCAATGCTTTATCACTTGAACTTTATTAATACTCTAAGTAAACCTTTCTCCCTTCTTGTCAACTTTTCTTTCCATCAATGTTTCATGTTTTCCTCCACTCATTTAATCTCCTTTCTGTCTTCCTATCTTCTTCCTCTCTCCTCTTGTATCACTTACATTATTCTAAAACAGACATTATATTATTAAAATCACTTCCAAAAACATGAGAATGTACAACATGAAAACTTCCAATTGATATTATTTTTCTTATCTCATCGGATTAAATACTAAAAATGCTAATTACCACAATATCTGGAGCTAAAAGCAAAAACAACATAATAAATGAACATTAAACAGGTGATTCCAAAAAAAGTAAAAAAACAAAACAACTGGACTTGTTTTCCGTAGTTGATGACGTTTCGCTTCCTCTCCAGGAAGCTTTCTGAATAGCGTACCGCGAGCGAGCTATTTTTAGAAACGTAACGTCACGATGACGTCACATCACGTGGTACGCAGTAGGACAAGCTTGCATAGTCCGCCGCTGTTTCTCTGTAAAAGAGACGTGCGTTAGCCTAGGTTTTACTTGTTTAAACGACTGCTTTTTCCAAATCTAAGACCATGGTTTTTAAACATTGTTGCTATGGAACGTGCAACAGCGACTCGAGGTACGCTGATCGGCCGCATATGAAGGATGTTTTCTTCAAGACTGCCAAGGAGAAATGTGTGCGCTGGGTACACCAGTGCGGTCGCCCTACACAACAGTTCAACCCGGAAAAAGTTACCAAATTCACCTACATATGTAGCAAGCATTTTGTTGGAGGAAAGGGCCCAACCGAAGAACATCCTGACCCAATTCTAGTGACATCAAGTAGTGAACAGGTAAGAGTATTTTGGTGGCCAACATGTTAATAATGAATGCTACCATGATAGCATATAGGCTATCATGGTAGCAGGCGCTAACATGATACCCTGCTACCAGGATAGCTTACTCAAAAACATTTCAAATAAGACAAACATTAAACATATACCGATTCCTGGACGGTGATTACAAACAAAAAAATGGCTGACGACGCCATGAACGCCGCGCAGGAAAAAACTCGGCCCGTTCTCCGGTCTTTTTAAGCCCTCGACACTCAAGTCATCGTTTGAGCTGAAGGTTGGTGTGTTCTTCCACAGTGCGACCAGTAAATCGTGCGCCTGGGACATCGTCTTGGGAAAGTTTAACGGCTATAAAGTCGGTCATATCGCTGTTTCTGTTGCGCGTGTAATAGGTGGTTGCTACGGGCGCTCTCTACCTGTATGCCCTACCTAAGCGGCAAAAGGGGCGTTGCTCTTGAGATGGTGACGTCACGTGCGCAGTACGCTATTCAAAAAGTCTGGAGTAATGTGGAGTAACAAGCTTTATACCATTACCAAACAAAGGCCTTGTAATGGCTTAGATAACATGCAAATTCAACCATCACGGGTCCACCCCTTAGTAATGGGCGGTCGTTAAAGACATTAAGCCAGCAGATTGGACCAAAACTGGTCCACTCCTCTTCGGTATTGAGAATATTATTAGTTTTTAAAAAGGGAGAAATATGGTTGTTTTGCCAGCGGACATTCTTCAAATACAGCTCAACAACAAAGTTTTTTTCCCCCTGCTTTTGACAAGAAAATCTTGTAGTTGATTATAAAAAGGCACAATATGAATTATCAGATTCACATTCAGGCAATCAAAGGACCCCGATTATATTTAATCTACAGGTTTTTTTATCTATATCCTCATTGGTGAATCAGGCTGAGTTTTATGAAGCGTCTACGGTCCATTTTCCTCTCAGCTGCAACACTTGAAGCACACAGAGGTTCACGCTGCGTCTTTATGCATGAACCAACTGCAGATGTTTCCCTGCTTTCAGCTCCATTTACTTCTAGCCTGTTACAGTTTATAACCATCATCATCACCTTTCACAGCGACAGGTTTCTCATCTCAGTCTCCGCGCTGACCCGACAAATCTCCTCTATGGCGCAGGGCGCTTTGGTGCGTAATTACCAAACTGAAGGTTGAGTTTGAAGTTGTTCTCTGAGCACGTTTAGTTTGTGGTCAGAGCGGACGGAATAATGACTTTCTGCTTCACTTTTAGCCCACTACTAGTCTTAAATCCTATAGGAAATATAGCACTTTTTATGCATTGCAACCCCAGAGTTGTTGAGTATAGGCGCAGCTTTTCAATGGTCTGCCATCACTGGTTCCTAAGTGACTGTAGAAAAAAAAATTTTTTTGGTAACGTCTGTTATCAGCATAATTTAACTTATACGTAATGATATCGGTGTGAGGCGGCCAGGTGGGCAGATTTCACTCCCATTGGTGCGCTGTGCGTGAAGAATAAAAAGTGGGAAAAATTAATAAATAGTGTAAAGGCCTCATTTAGAGGGAAGAGAATGAAGGGTCTGAGCTGAAGCCCCTGATGTTACAACTGCCTTAAAACTGTGCACCTAAATTACATGTAACTTAATTTTGCGCACCTGAATTAAAGCGCAAGGCAACAGCCCACCAATGCACCACTGGTTCTGTGTCATTAAACAAAATAGAAAGAAACACAACTACTAACACTTTAATTGGGACATTTTGCTACAGGTGGAAGGACATTAAACGTAGTGGTTCAAGGTTTGAAGGCGGGATGCTGATAAAAGCCTCTGCAGAAGGCGGAGTTTAGACTGAGCTCTGGATGGACAGAGAACAGGAACAAAACTCTGAGCTATTCTGCCCTTCTTCAATTAACAGGATAGGTTGGAGTTTTTACAGTGCTGCAGCTTTCAAAGAGATCTAACTTTTAACTTCCTTTATCTGAATACATAATTTACCCAGTATAACAAATAGTGTTTCTGAACAGGATTACTAATTATAGCTTTAAGCCTGAATGTCAGGCACATAAATCAGAGATAACAAATGTTTCTGTTTAATGTAGAACAACATTTTTAAAGTGAAAGATATGCAGGATTGTGTAAATTTTAATGTCTAATGCAGAGATTAAACCTACAATTTAGGATCCATAAGTGTGTTTTTGAGCTATTTGGAGTTGAAGTCTATCTTGTAGGGCTGGGGTGGTACCAACCCTGAAAAGCAATGGTGTGTTGTGGGAAATAACAAAAACTTATTCCCCATTTACTTATTCCATAAAAGAAAACATTGATAACATCAAGTTCCAGCACTTTTATTGAGAACAGGAGCAGAGACAAAGTAAGGCAAGGCAAATTTATTTATATAGCACAATTCAGTACAGAGACAATGCAAAGTGTTTTACATGATTAAAATATAGGAATAAAAGCAAGTAGGGATAGAATGTAGAAACAAAAAAGAACATTAAAAACAGTAAAACAGTTTAACTTGAACATTCAAAGGCAATTTTAAACAAATGTGTTTTTAATCTCGATTTAAAGGAACTCAGGCTTTCAGCACTTTTACAGGTTTCTGGAAGTTTGTTCCAGATAAGTGGAGCATAGGAACTAAATGCTGCTTCTCCGTGTTTGGTTCGTGTTCTAGGTATGCAGAGTAGGCTGGAGCCAGAGGACCTGAGTGGTCTGGAGGGTTGATGCTCTGATAACAAGTCTGTGATGTAATAACACCCCTGGTAGGCCACAGCCTTCACCCCCCCCCCCCCCCCCTGTCTGCTCCCAGCCCTCGTCTCCTCTGAATCTGCCCTACCTCCTCCTCTCACTCTGCGATATCAGCTGACGTAATACAAACATTTACAGTGTCACACAGAAAATATTCAAGCATTGACCTTGATTAACCAGGGAGAGTGAAACCATCTTCTGTCTGAGTGCAGCTGCTTACATGTTTTTGAAGAAGATGGGTCAGAGGTGATTTTAGGACCCCAAGCTTTAATGTTTCCATTCACATGGAGGAGGGCATGTCTACCTAGACCCACATCCTCCTGGAAGATATTTAGAGATGAAGTGTAGTGAACCATTTGACAGGAGAGTGAGTGTAGAACCTACACTTTGTAACCTTAACCTAGTTGTGTGGAGGGATTTTTATCAGAGCTTCAATTAAGGATGTCGATGGGGAGGCAGAGACATTATCTGGGTTTGAATAAAAGTTACACTTTACTTTGTAAATCTAATTAATTTCTTCTGTTTTTCACTCCTCAGACATTTAACAGCATCTTGATCTCTTGGAATGTTCTTGCTGATCAATCTGCCAGTGGCCAAGAGAGGAACTTCATTATTAACCTGAAGGAACCAAACACCAAAGACATGAAAGAGGAAGAACCAGAACCTCAAGGAATTAAAGAAGAACAGCTTGGACTGTGTATCTTTCCAGATGAAAAGCAACTTGTTAAGCAGGAGACAGAAACCTTTGTAGGGTTTTCTGCTTGTGACAAACTATTTCAAGTTGAACCTGAACTGCAACAGATGAACGTGACAAAGGAGGAACCAGAACCTGTAGAGATTAAAGAGGAACATGGGGGTCTCTGGAGTAATGAGGATGAGGAGCAGCTTGTAGTGAAGCAGGAGGCTGACACCTTTAAGGTGACTCCTCTGGATTTAAAACATGACACAAATGAACCAGAAGAGAAAATGAACCAACTTCTCAATGCAGACTCCCCTGAAGGTGAGAAGCAGCATCAGCAGGATAATAATCAAGAGTCAGGATCAAACACAGATGAAGAGCTAAAGTGTAGAAAGAGACGAGAGAAAACTAAAGATCACAGTGATGGTTCAAAACTAAAAAGACATAAGACCAATAAACCTTGTGAACTATGTGGTAAATATTTCACCAAGTGTAGATGTTTGACTAATCAAATTAGGAAAAATAGAGGAGAGAAATCTTTACTGTGTGTGCTTTGTGGAAAAGGTTTCCCCAGTCAAAGTCATTTAAATATCCACATGAGAGCCCACACAGGAGAGAAGCCTTTCTCTTGTCCAACTTGTGCAAAAAGTTTTTCCACTAAAGGTAACTTGGATATTCACATAAGAACTCATACAGGAGAGAAGCCATATGCATGTGAAATGTGTGATAAATCTTTCAGCTGTAGTAGTCATTTAGCTCGTCACATGAGAATGCACAGAGGTGAGAAGCCTTTTTCCTGTCCAACTTGTGCAAAAGCGTTTTCCAATAGAAGGAGCCTGAGTATTCACATGGGAAGTCATACGGGCGACACGCCATACGCTTGTGAAATGTGTGATAAATCTTACAGCCTTTTTAGTTCCTTAGCTTATCACATGAGAACTCATTTTGGCGACAAGCCATACGCTTGTGAAATGTGTGATAAATCTTTCAGCGTTGTTAGTCATTTAGCTGGTCACATGAGAACGCACACAGGAGAGAAGCCTTTTTCCTGTCCAACTTGTGCAAAACGGTTTTCCCATAAAGGTAACCTTAATAAGCACATAAGAACTCATACGGGCGATAAGCCATACCCTTGTGAAATGTGTGATAAATCTTTCAGCAATTGTAGTTATTTAGCTGGTCACATGAGAACGCACACAGGAGTGAAGCCATTTTCTTGTCCAACTTGTGCAAAAGGGTTTTCTCAAAAAGGTCACCTGAGTAAGCACATAAGAACTCATACGGGTGAGAAGCCATATGATTGTGGAATGTGTGACACATCTTTTAGCACTGGTAGTAATTTAGCTCGCCACATGAAAATGCACACTGGTGAGAAGCCTTTCTCTTGTCCAAGTTGTGCACAAGGGTTTTCCGGTAAAAATAACTTAAGTAAACACATAAAAACTCATACGGGCTGGAAGCCTCATTGTTGTGAAATGTGTGATAAATCTTTCATCAGTGGTAGCGATTTAGCTCATCACATGAGAATGCACACAGGGGAGAAGCCTTTTTCCTGTCCAACATGTGCAAAAGGGTTTTCCACTAAAGGTAACCTTATTAAGCACATAAGAACCCATACGGGCGATAAGCCTTATCACTGTAAAGTGTGCAATAAATCTTTCAGCTTTGGTAGTTATTTAGCTGTTCACATGAGAACGCACACTGGTGAGAAGCCTTTTTCTTGTCCAAGTTGTGCGCAAGGGTTTTCCATTAAAAGTAACTTAAGTAAACACATAAGAACTCATATATGCAGAAAGCCTCATCATTGTGAAATGTTTGATAAATCTTTCATCAGTGTTAGTTAGTTAGCTCATCACATTAGAACTCATATGGGTGAGAAGCCTTATCATTGTAAAGTGTGTGATAAATCTTTTACTTCCTCTAGTAAGTCTTGTTTCCCTGGGAAAATAAAAAGTAAGGGGAGGCACGGATGCACTTCAGAGCGATGGGAAACACATGCCTGAGATCTGTTGTCTTTCCTTTTTGTGTTGTTTAATGAATGTTTAGGTGTTTAAACCTGACACTTTTTCTATCTAAAATTCTTGAGAAAGTAGTTGCTAATCAGCTATGACATTTACAAAGTAATGACCTGTTTGAAGAGTTTCAGTCAGGCTTCAGAGCTCATCATAGCACTGGAACAGCTCTAGTGAAGGTCACTAATGATATTCTCATGGCCTCAGATGATGGATTCGTGTCTGTTAGATCTCAGTGCTGCATCTGGGTTTTTGTTGGGGTTAGACAAGCATTAGGCTGGTTTAAATCTGACAGATCCCAGTGTGTTCATGTTAATAAATCTTCAAACTCTAGGGTCACTTGTGGAGTACCACAGGGTGCAGTCCTTGGCCACAGTACAGTATGTATATATATATATATATATATATATATATATATATATATATATATATATATATATATATATATATGCTTCTGATTTGCAAAATTATCAGACAGCATGGGATTCATTTCCACTGTAATGCTGAAGACACTCAGCTATATTTATCCATAAATCCTGATGAATCCAATCAATTATTCCGACTACACGCATGTCTTGATTACATCAAAACCTGGATGATTTACATTTTCTGCATTTAAATTCTGACAACACAGAAGTTGTAATCCTTCGACTAGAATCCTCAAAAAATAAGCTTTTTAATCAATCACTTAATCTGGATGGCATGAACTTGGCCTCTGGTAATAAAGTAAAAAATCTTGCTGTTATTTTTGACCAAGACTTAAATCCTGTATTAAACAGGTTTTAATAATTTCCTTCTTTCACCTCTGGAATATTGCCAAAATCTGAAATGTTGTTAGAAATATCAATATAGTAGTATATACCCAGAGTATGTATACCCAGAGCTCTCAACTCTTATGCATTGATAGTGTGACACATGCATTTCACTGACTTCACACACCACACATGGCATTTCTCATGCATAAAAATAACAATGCCCATCATGACTGCAGACGGTCCATTTACAGGGCTGTCCATCCAGAGCTCAGTCCAAACTCCGCCTTCTGCAGAGCTTTTTCAACTTCTTTCACAGCTTGGGGCCATCAGTAATTATTCCTGCTGCAGCTAATGTTAACATAGCAGGAGGAAGTGTGATCAGAGTTATAAATAATTTAGGTCTTAACCAGTGGTGAAAGTTAAGCCGGTACCTTCCGGTACTGCGTACACAGAAGGGAAGGGGGGAGAGCTGCTGCCAGATAAATCTTTCATTCAGAACCAGTCATGGCTGCACACAGGATCAGAGAACAGTCCTGCTAACCAGATCCAGTCTAAAAATCCATTTAGTCTGTTATAAATTTCATTTTTATTAATTCTGCATTTTTTAACTACATGTGCCATGTGTCATTACGCACCAGAGCGCCCTGCACCATAGAGGAGATTTGTCATGTCAACGCCGAGACTGAGATTCAATTCAATTCAATTTCCAAATTGAACATTTACAAAGTAATGACCTACTTGAGGAGTTTCAGTCAGGTTTCAGAACTCATCATAGCACTGAAACGGCTCTGGTGAAGGTCACTAATGATATTCTCATGGCCTCAGATAATGGACTTGTGTCTGTACTTGTCCTGTTAGATCTCAGTGCTGCATTTGATACAGTTGATCACAATATACATGTGTGTGTATATATATGTGTATATATATATATATGTGTGTATATATGTATATATATGTATATATACACTCACCGGCCACTTTATTAGGTACCCCATGCTAGTAACGGGTTGGACCCCCTTTTGCCTTCAGAACTGCCTCAATTCTTCGTGGCATAGATTCAACAAGGCGCTGGAAGCATTCCTCAGGGAGTTTGGTCCATATTGACATGATGGCATCACACAGTTGCCGCAGATTTGTCGGCTGCACATCCATGATGCGAATCTCCCGTTCCACCACATCCTAAAGATGCTCTATTGGATTGAGATCTGGTGACTGTGGAGGCCATTTGAGTACAGCGAACTCATTGTCATGTTCAAGAAACCAGTCTGAGATGATTCCAGCTTTATGACATGGCGCATTATCCTGCTGAAAGTAGCCATCATGGGTTGGGTACATTGTGGTCATAAAGGGATGGACATGGTCAGCAACAATACTCAGGTAGGCTGTGGCGTTGCAACAATGCTCAATTGGTACCAAGGGGCCCAAAGAGTGCCAAGAAAATATTCCCCACACCATGACACCACCACCACCAGCCTGAACCGTTGATACAAGGCAGGATGGATCCATGCTTTCATGTTGTAGACGCCAAATTCTGACCCTACCATCCGACTGTCGCAGCAGAAATCGAGACTCATCAGACCAGGCAACGTTTTTCCAATCTTCTATTGTCCAATTTCGATGAGCTTGTGCAAATTGTAGCCTCAGTTTCCTGTTCTTAGCTGAAAGGAGTGGCACCCGATGTGGTCTTCTGCTGCTGTAGCCCATCTGCCTCAAAGTTCGACGTACTGTGCGTTCAGAGATGCTCTTCTGCCCACCTTGGTTGTAACGGGTGGTTATTTGAGTGACTGTTGCCCTTCTATCAGCTCGAACCAGTCTGGCCATTCTCCTCTGACCTCTGGCATCAACAAGGCATCTCCGCCCACAGAACTGCCGCTCACTGGATGTTTTTTCTTTTTCGGACCATTCTCTGTAAACCCTAGAGATGGTTGTGCGTGAAAATCCCAGTAGATTAGCAGTTTCTGAAATACTCAGACCAGCCCTTCTGGCACCAACAATCATGCCACGTTCAAAGTCACTCAAATCACCTTCTTCCCCATACTGATGCTCGGTTTGAACTGCAGGAGATTCTCTTGACCATGTCTACATGCCTAAATGCACTGAGTTGCCGCCATGTGATTGGCTGCTTAGAAATTAAGTGTTAACAAGCAGTTGGACAGGTGTACCTATTAAAGTGGCCGGTGAGTGTATATGTGTGTATATGTATGTGTGTATATATATATATATATATATATATATAACTGTAGATCCAAATAAAGTGATAGTGACTTGTGCAAGAACAGTGCAAAGAATGAATAAATGTCAATTACAGAGGGGGGTTGACTGAAACCATCACTCTCTTAGTGAGTGCATTTTCTATCTTTGCTATTCCTTGTTTGTTTGTTCATTGTTAGTTTTGCTGTTTGTCTACTGAAACTTTTAAAAACAACTTTTTTTGTTTTTAGTCCAAAATATTTTCAATGTTCTATTTTGTTTCTACATTTTATTCCTACTTGCTTTTATCCTGTTTTATTTTCCTATGTTTTAATCATGTAAAGCACGTTGCATTGTCTCTGTACTGAATTGTGCTATACAAATAAATTTGCCTTGCCTTGTCTTGCCTTGTGTATTTTGTGGCGGGTGGTTTCCTGAGCGGTGACGCCCGGTTTTCACCGGGGTCATGCCGACACATGGAGTTGGAAGTGTGTGGCTGGAGAAGCTCACACGCCATCACGGAGTTAAACTTTGTCCAGCGTTTAATTGCTCCGTAGAAGATTGCAGTTTAGCAATCGGAGAAATTGTCGGCTATGAAAGTGTGAGGTCCGCGTCTAGAATGAACAATGGGGTCGTCATTTTTCTGGAAAGTGTTGATAAGGTGGTTGTCGAGCAAGGTGTGGTTATTCAAGACACCTTTGTTCAGGTGGTGCCGCTAGTTAATCCGGCCAAAAGGATCATCCTGTCTCAAGTCCCTCCGTTTATTAGTAATGAAACACTTCAAAGAGAACTTGCGAGGCACAGGCAGCTAATGTCACCCATTAAACTGATCCCTCTGGGCTGTAAATCACTGCACCTTAAACGTGTTGTTTCCTTCAGAAGGCAGGTTTTTCTTGGTTTTGAAAAATAACAATGTGGAGCTAAATTTAATATTGAAGTTTAGAGTGGATGACTTTGATGACACTGTTTATGCTTCTTCAGAAAACATGAAGTGCTTTGGCTGTGGAACGGAGGGCCATATAGTCCGTTCCTGTCCACAAAAACAAAATGCTAAGGACAACAGTGAGACCGCTTCATCAGTTTCAGAGCATGAACATCCACAGAGTTCACAGGAGGGGAATTTACAAAGTACACAGGAGGACAGGGCACAGAGTTCACAGGAGGGAACCACACGGTACACAACCGGCTGGGCATGAAGGGGCAGCAGCTTCAGTTAATGCTATTCTGGGTTCTGATGGTTCAGGAAATGTTAGTTCAGGTGCTGATGTGGTTTCTGATGGCCCAGAAGATCCTAGTCTAGATACCAGGGACTTTGGTGCTGTTGGTTCTGATGCTGCTTTCTCTGATTGAGTAGCAGGAGTCAGTGAGCAGTCACACACTGACAGCAGGGCCGTGCAGAGACCGTTGGAGGGGTAGGTGCTCAAAGTTAAAAGAGGGCACATGGGGCACGGATTTAAAACACGATACAGAAACATACCGTGCTATACAACCGGTTGAAATGTACCAACCCATACTATAAAGAATGTAACATGGAATCAAGGGCGTAGGTTTGATTTGAACTTTGGTAGGGACACTATTGGTCCAAAGCTTCATTGTTCCTATGCAATATGCATGCTCCTATCTTTTGATGCTTGATTTGAGCATTAGGATGCGTTTTGCCTGTCTAAAAAGAAAAGGCGGCATTATTTGCTACATTTATTCAAATTTTATAAGCACAACACACACTAGATGCTGTCTGTTTATCTTTAAAGCATCACTGGATCTGATGAATGACTTTTTCCCACTTTGAAAACGTTTGTATTTGAATTTACCAGCAACAGAGACAGACAGTTAATGCGGGCCTATTAAACCAAATATATTCAAAATATGTCTGTTGTCTAGATTTATCCTGTATTTTCTTTTGAAGATATAGAAATGTGCAGAGATAAACCCCACACTTATTCTTTTTTTTAATCTAAGATACTCTGTCTGCATCATAAAACAGCAAAATTATACATTCAAGGGACTGCAAATAAATTTATTGTATTTACTTTGCACTGGAAGTAGAAGCGTCACTGACACTGACAGCATTTCAAATATTAAATTCAAACTTCAACAAATGTACAACTGGGCTGTAGTTACTCTCTTTAGCCCATTTCATGTAATTTATCTTAACATTACAAACACATTTCTTACATCATATCTGAAATGTAGATAACAGCTTCTCCTTACCTACATCCTCTCAGACAACTAATTATTTCCCTAACAATAGTGAGATTTCAATATTTAAATGTGCAGTAAGATATGTAAAGGCCTATATTAAATTAATTTTGCGACCACATCAACAGATTAAATAATTTTTACTTTTTTGGTGTACCAAATTATCCTCGTAATGATGAAATATGTTGTGGACTAATTCCCTGATGAGAATGTCTAGCTCTGCCTCTGGTTTGTACTAATCTACTAATGGACAGTGTGGAAACCTTTGTACAATAAAACCAAAAGCAAATGGTGTTCCTCGGTTTTATTTGTCTTTATTCTAATTCTAGAAGTAGAAATTGTGAAATAAATAGCACTATTATTATGTGGAATCCTAATTAGTCTAAGCAAAATACAGCAGTTGTTTAGGTGGCATCTATAGTGTTCTTATACTGTATATTATGTAAAAGAAATAACACCTGCTATTTCAATTCAATTCAATTCAATTTTATTTATATAGCGCCAAATCATGAAACATGTCATCTCAAGGCACTTTACAAAATCAAGTTCAATCATATTATACAGATTGGGTCAGATTATACAGATTGGTCAAAATGTCCTATATAAGGAAACCAGTTGATTGCATCAAAGTCCCGACAAGCAGCATTCACTCCTGGATAAGCGTAGAGCTACAGGGAGAGTCGTCTGCATTGTACATGGCTTTGCTGCAATCCCTCATACTGAGCAAGCATGAAGCGACAGTGGGAAGAAAAACCACCCATTAACGGGGAAAAAAAACCTCCGGCAGAACCGGGCTCAGTATGAACGGTCATCTGCCTCGACCGACTGGGGTTACAGAAGACAGAGCAGAGACACAACAAGAGAGACAAAAAAGCACAGAAGCACACATTGATCTAGTAATCTGTTCTACATTAGATGTTAATAATTGGTTGATCTGTCCTCCCCGGATGATTTCACAGTCAACAGAACGTCAGACCAGGTGTACCTACTATGAAGAAAAAAGAGAGAGAACAAGAAGTTAAAAGCTGAAATGAAAACAGTCATTTCAATGTAATGCAAAACTGGAGAACAGTAGAAATCAGTAGAGTGAGAAAAATAGGCCCTGATGTCCTCCAGTAGCCTAAGCCTATATATTTATGCCTGAACTGCCTCAAATGGTCGATAATCAATGAAAGCAACAAAAACAACGAAATATTGGTAAAAAGGAAACCCTCACCTTTTCTTTTTCAGACGGCTGTGGCTAAGAATCTGACTTTTTAACAGCCTACAGTCTTTGCTTTTCCAGCTTTCCAGCGGTCTTCAGAACTCCTGCATGGCACAGAATATTTAGTTTTATAAAAGAGATTAGGTTTTTGCTGATAAATGCATTATACTTCAGAAATAAATGCTATTTTGAGATGCTAACGTTGGTTACTTACATTTCTCAAGTTCCACAAATCCAAACAGTCTCTCCTGCTTCTTTACAGAACTGCACTCAGCAGCTTTCACCTATTTTAGCGCTTATAATATTTAGTTTTTTAACTGGGACTAGTTTTGTTGTCAAGTATTAAATGTGGTAATGGGAGTATCCCAGTATGAATCGAAATTTAAATCTTGCGCTCCAAGCAAACAGGCACGCACACACACGCTAGAAATCAGAAAGCAGGAAGGCGGGATTTAAGGCAGTACAACCAATGAGAGTGGAGTTTAAAAAACCCACAGAGCACAGTCACGTGTGCTGCCGATTTAAAGGGGCAGGCAGTCAGACAGCAGCAGCAGCAGCCGCGGAGCTGCAAGAGGAGAAGGGAAGAGTGAGGCACGTTATGTGGATCATGATACTGTGCCACGGTTACCGTGGCACAGTAGATCTAAATTATTATTATTTTGGACATGCACACACACACACAAACGCACACACACAACATAAAAAAAAAGAAAAACAAACGGCAAAAGGGCACTTTGGGCATCAAGGGGCAAAGGGGCAGGTGCTCAAGCCCCCTCCGCTTTAAAATTTACTTGGATACACAAACTTTTCATCCCCTCTGGGATTTCTCTTTCTACTTTGTCCTGAACCCATCCTAATTACTTTTGCGTTGTGTTTTTTTAGCTACCTTTAATTCTACGACGGACTGAAAACCGGTCGCATTGCTTCGAGGGACTCAAACCTCTCGATTTAACTTTTCGGGGATTTTTTTAATCACTCGTTACAAGGGACTAAAACCGCTTGCACACCTGTTCGGGGAACTTTTAATCACCCGAAACCCTGAACGACGGACTTTAACCGGTCGTGTAAAACTTACTTGCTGTGGTGTGATTTCCTCCCGGTCGGATCCCGTCAATCCCTCGTTGGCGAAAGGAGTAAACCTATGACGCTGGCCCAGCGAGGAAGTTACCTCCCGGGACTTTAGACAGGTCCTTGACTCCGACCACCGGTGGATTTCAGCGTGTCCGCTCCTCCCGTCAACGAGCCGATATTTTGGGATCCGGGTCACGGCACCAGGCTGATAGGGTTATTAAAGATAACCCCTTTTATCCTAGAATGAAAACCACACAACACAAGTTTTAGACATTTTCTATAGAAAAGGACAGAGGATGAACCCAAACGGAGAACTACACTCCCTTAAAGTTTAGGAACGTCTGCGCCGGGTTATCTCTGTCCTTCTGTCTTTATTATCACACATCAAAGAGGGGGTCAGGAGGTTTCAGGAATTTACAGCATGGGGGTTAAAAACGGTCAGGAGGTTAAAAGCAAAGAAGAAAACAATTGGAATTGCACATGGCGATTTCTCACCAGCTTCATGCACAGCCGGATAAGGGAGACATTCCTTAGAGAACCATTTGTTATTCCTGTGTAACGGGTCCCAAGCTGGGCCGGGTACCACGTCACAATATTGAAAAAGATGAGTGTTCAGTGTCTCGCTGGCTTTGGGCTCTGAAAAACAGAGTGAATGATCACAGGACCAAGAACACCGAACCATTCTCTTTCGTTCCCAAAACTCCTCTCATTTATTCACAATTATATAACAAAACAATCAATCAAGCAACCAATAAAATATTCCCAAAATCTGCAATAGTGGCTCTTTCAGTGTCCTCTTCCAGGTGCAACGTGCATACGAACGTGTATACAGTTCTTATTCCCTTTTTTTTTCCAGGTAGCGTATGTTTCAGGTAAGTATGATATGTGTGAATGTAGGTGAATGTGCAGTGTCCAGTGTCCATTAAACAGGTGAGTATGTAATGTTGTTGTTTGTTCCGTTCCCATAGAACACAAACATACAGTATAACCATAAAGCTATTGTTATATTCAACATAACCATATAACTCTGTCAAAATACATTAGTTCCTCTCACACTCAGTATCACGCTTTGACTTCAATAAACACCTAAACCCATCATCATTTCACATTGAAATATATCCACGGGCACTCTCTGTATAGGTACTAGTCCCATATAGCTGCCATTAAATAGTACAAATAATACTGATAGCCAGTGCAGTTTTTATAGTGCTGCTAATCACAACTATAGTGCAATATGAATTCACTTTCATTTTCTTTAGCTTAAAGCTGCTCAGAATACTCTATATGTCTTTTCAAAACGTATTGACATCATTGCAAATGGGGAATAAAAATGGAAAATAACAAATATGTTCAAACCATTCCAACAACAATAAGTGCACTAAAGGCTCACTTATCTTCATAAACCATATAGTGTACAGTAAACCCTTAAACACAAATATTTGGAAATGTAAAGAGAAGAAATATTAAAGTATTATAATAAATGTAAAGGCCTACAGTGGCTGATATACCTTAAAATAAACCTTTATTATTTAAAGACCATACATGATGATGTCTGGCACTTATTTATTTTAATCCGGGGGGGGGGGGGGGGGTCGCCAAAACTGATGCTGCATACCCCTCTTATACTGGGTAGTTGCGCCCCTGTGCAGGGAATACAAATTCTGGTGGGAATAAGTCGTTTGGCACAACGGCACCTGTGCAGCAGGTCTTGGTGATATCACAGTAAATTGGGCAAAAGTCTGGACTATTTGTGCCCTGTGATGGACTGGCGACCTGTCCAGGTTGTACCCCGCCTCTTGCCCATTGACAGCTGGAGATAGACACCAGGAACCCCTCACGAACCCAGCGGGGATATGGACGGATGGATGGATGGATGGATGGATGGATGGATGGATGGATGGATGGATGGATGGATGGATGGATGGATGGATGGATGGATGGATGGATGGATGGATGGATGGATGGATGGATGGATGGACTGGGCTATTTCTTTTTCCTTGCCATCAAGATCTGTGCCAGCTGGCACCAGAAAATGCTATTATTGGGCTTTCTTCATCTGGAAACAGATGCAAACAACACCTTACGGACGCAGCCATGATGAACTGGTTGAACTCGCACAGCTGACAATACAGCGATCTGATTTGCTGAGCAGCAAAACTCGAATCATGTGACCTCATTGGACCTGAGCGCAAAATGTATATTTTTTATCGGCCATAACTTATTAATGTGCAAGCGAAATCGTGGGAACATTGGTGTTTTGAGATCACTGCTATGTGTAGCAACTTATCCCAGTGCAAGAAAGTTGCCCCCTGACAGTTCATACGAAACTTCTTAAGGAGACGTCCTACAGATTCTGGCCCACGGACTAAAATGGATGATTTGTTTAGACATTTAAACTGGTAAGCATTTTAACATTTTAAGTGATTTACCACCATAACTACCACAGTGCACAACCTTGATCAATGTAAATACCAAAAAAAGTAACAAATAAAAAATCTGGTTGTTACATTAATACTGTACAACATTAATAAAGAAAGGCAAATTGCAAACTCAAGTGTTGCGATCTAAGCTTGTGAACTCAACTTGTAAGCCTTGTGCTGTGTAACCTTACCTTGTCTAAACTGTGGATCAAAAGAAGTGCTCTAGTTCTCATGTTCTGCCCTCTACTCGCCCAGATTCAACCATAATTTGTTACATTACAATATTACTGTCTTTGAATTGTAAGGCATTACACTACGTTTACATTACTTTCACCAAAATAACAGGAAATATGGATTTCTTCATGTGTTCAATGCATCTCATTACACGGCAGGAGGTGATGTGGTATGGCATAATGACTGAGCTAGGCTTAAGGCTAACAAAAGAACAATATAATGGTTGCAGTTATGGCTCATGGGACAATGTAGGCCCCAACGGCCAAAGGTCACTCACAACTTAATCTAGTAAAATATAGCCATAGTGAAATTGTATGTTGACTTTAAATGGCTCTCATCATTGCTGGTTGCCTTTTCTTCCACTTACAGTTGTGTAGACTTAATGCAAATAGTTTGAGAATAATGGCTAAGATCTTTGTCCGTAAAAGCAACATTTTAGTTATTCTCACTGCTTGAAATGAGAAGTATAGCCTAATATGTTAGATCTGTTGCATGAATGGCAGAGATAACTCAAATTCCCTTTCTACAGTCATCTAAACAGGGCAATCAAATTCCAGGACCAGCATAGATGACTTTTTTTAATTCTTGGATAATCTTCTCTGGTGCCAATTAAGCATTTCTCAATTTTGGATTAAAAAGCAAAGTAACTTCAGTTACTGAGAATTGTACCGAGTAAAATATTACTGAGATTGTATTGGTAATGCCTTACATCACTGCATTACTGCAAAAAGCAATACATTATTGTAGCCTAATTAAATTACTTTTTTACTGCATTACTCCCAACACTGATATTGTGTAGGCTACATACAGTCAACTGTAGAACATATTTAGGTACATTTCTAAGAAAAAGTAAATTAAAATGGCCAACACTAGTATGAGCCAAAACTAGCCTACTACAAGTGGCGGAGAAGGTCACCTGTGGTGCTGCAGCAGCACACATATTGACATGAGATACTAAAGTACTATGTAGGCTAATTACATGAAACAAAAGGAAAACGTGTAACAACAATAACTTTAAAAACATGATTCTTTGAATGTTCACTGGTGAAATCAACAACAGTGAAACTAACACAGAGAGTTAGTTAGCAGCTAACATTCAAAAGTTAAATAGCCTAGCCTTACGAACACTGAATGTTACACTGAACAGGAACATGCAATAAAAAGAGTGATTCATGGTTGAGAATAAATGAGTTACTGAAATAAACTAGGTAAATTTGGTTGCTCACCTTGCTTTGAAACAATTTCCTTGACTGGTCCTGACAAAGCACCAAGTAGAAGATACCTGACTCAATCTAATATGCAGCACCGTGCGTTTTGTGTTGATCTAGCAATGTGCCTATAGCAAGTGTGAAACAGCGCCAAAATTGGAGAGTGGTATCACAGGGATTTGACTCCAAAGGTGCCACAGACACTATTTCATGCTTTATAGATAGTTAGATGTCATCACAGACTGTGTCTCACAGAAAGTATTTTACAGTATTTTGAAAATACAAAAATACACAACACTGAAGTATTTGATACAAAATACAAAGGCTTTTTCATCATCTCAATAAAATACAAATTACAAAATAGTATTTTGTATTTGAAATACGTATTAGAAACACTGCCCATCCCTGTATATAGATAGATATAAATAAAGTAATAATCACATATAGATATGGACCATGCTACATACTCCGGCACAGTAGGTGGCGGTATGCACCTAAAGTTAAGGTTACAATCTGCCATTAAACAAGAAAAAGAAGAAGAAGAAGTCGCTCCTTCATAGTTCAGCTCTGTTCAACTTTAATGTGGCCAAAAACCTCAGACTTGTCTTGTGAGGCCTTAAGCTGCCAACCAGAGAACTGGGTAAGAGACAAAGCTAAAGCCTCCTAGACTCTGACAGCATGTGCAGCTCGTCTTAACCGCTATTTGTCTCCGTTTTAGAAGAAGCGACAGCAGCGAGGGAGCAGTTAGCATCAGAGCTAACTGAGAAGCTAACGGCCAGAGAAGTTTCCTGTTAGAGGAAAAGGGAAAAAGTGACTTCTCATTGAGAACACTGGACACTTATTGGACTCTGGATGTTTTGAGGCTTTTCTCCGAGGAACAAAAGCGAGTCTGACGGTAAGAAGAAGAACTTAACAACAATTTAACCAGACCTCTCAGCTTTTAATGAAAGTTAAGAGATTATGTTCATTTTCGCTAGTGGGGGGGGCATAGACCAAATGCACTGACTTTCCTGTCAGCTTTAACCCACTAAGACCCACATCCTCCTGGAAGATATTTAGAGATGAAGTGTAGTGAACCATTTGGCAGGAGAGTGAGTGTGGAACCTACACTTTGTAACCTTAACCTAGTTGTGTGGAGTGATTTTTATCAGAGCTTCAATTAAGGATGTCGATGAGGAGGCAGTGACATTGTCTGGGTTTGAATGAAAGTTACACTTTACTTTGTAAATCTTATTTCTTCTGATTTTCACTCTTCAGACATTTTACAGCATCTTGTTCTCTTGGAAGGTTCTTGCTGATCAATCTGCCAGTGGCCAAGAGAGGAACTTCATTATTAACCTGAAGGAACCAAACACCAAAGACATGAAAGAGGAAGAACCAGAACCACAAGGAATTAAAGAAGAACAGCTTGGACTGTGTATCTTTCCAGATGAAAAGCAACTTGTTAAGCAGGAGACAGAAACCTTTGTAGGGGTTTCTGCTTGTGACAAACTATTTCAAGTTGAACCTGAACTGCAACAGATGAACGTGACAAAGGAGGAACCAGAACCTGTAGAGATTAAAGAGGAACATGGGGGTCTCTGGAGTAATGAGGATGAGGAGCAGCTTGTAGTGAAGCAGGAGGCTGGCACCTTTAAGGTGACTCCTCTGGATTTAAAACATGACACAAATGAACCAGAAGAGAAAATGAACCAACTTGTCAATGCAGACTCCCCTGAAGGTGAGAAGCAGCATCAGCAGGATAATAATCAAGAAGAGTCAGGATCAAACAGAGATGAAGAGCTAAAGTGTAAAAAGACACGAGAGAAAACCAAAGATTACAGTGATGGTTCAAAACTAAAAAGACATAAGACCAATAAACCTTGTGAAGTATGTGGTAAATGTTTCACTAAATGTAGATGTTTGACTAATTACATGAGAGGAAATACAGGAGAGAAATCTTTACTGTGTGTGCTTTGTGGAAAAGGTTTCCCCTGTCAAAGTCAGTTAAAAATCCACATGAGAGCCCACACAGGGGAGAAGCCTTTCTCTTGTCCAACTTGTGCAAAAGGTTTTTCCATTAAAGGTAACCTGAATATTCACATAAGAACTCATACAGGCGAGAAGCCATATGCTTGTGGAATGTGTGATAAATACTTCAACTCTAGTAGTCATTTAGCTTCTCACATAAGAACGCACACAGGAGAGAAGTCTTTTTACTGTCCAACTTGTGCAAAAGGGTTTTCCAATAAAAGGAGCCTGAGTATTCACATGGGACGTCATACGGGCGACACGCCATACGCTTGTGAAATGTGTGATAAATCTTTCAGCTTTGGTAGTCATTTAGCTTCTCACATGAGAACACACACAGGAGAGAAGCCTTTTTCTTGTCCAACTTGTGCAAAAGGGTTTTCTCAAAAAGGTAGCCTTAGTAAGCACATAAGAATTCATACGGGTGAGAAGCCTTATCATTGTAAAGTGTGTGATAAATATTTTACTTCCTCTAGTAATAGGATTAATCATATGAGAACTCACAGGTGAGAAGCTGTATGCTTCTAAAACGTGTGCTAAGTCTTTCATAAACAGTTGTCATCTGGCTGATCACATGCTAACCCACAGGTGAGAAGCCTTTCCTGTGTCTGATGTGTAGAAAATGTTTCTTTAAGCAAAGCAATCCAAGTGTCCACATGAGAATCCAAGGTGATGAGAGGTGTCAGTTTCAAATACCTAAAACCTTCATTAAACAACACAAAAGGAAAGACAACAGATGACGTTCTCTTGCAAGGAGAACATCAGAGAGATGCGTTCAGTTACATGTCTCCCCTGTTCTGAAGCATCCTCTGCTGCTGCCTTACTTTTTATTTTCTGGGCTCAAGGAACGGGGAGAAATACTTCAGTGTGACCTTTGACCTTATAAACTAGCAGCTTGGGTATGCAGAACAACCATAACAATTGAGCATTCAGTGAACAGGAAAAGGAGTATGAACAGATGGCTGGGTGCATTTCATCCGAGATAAGATAGAGCTAGCAAATTTATGGTGAGGTTGTTTCTTAAATGGAAGTGTCTACTGGATGTTACAGTAGAGAAAATCTACATAAAAGCCACACCTATGAAAGTTTGTGTGACTTCTATTTTAGACATGACAAATCTTTCCTTAGTAAATGGATATTTTTAATTCAATTTTATTTATATAGCGCCAGTTCATGAAAGATGTCATCTCAAGGCACTTTCCAAAGTCAAATTCAGATTGACCAAAAAAATGTCCTGTCTAGCAAACCCAGTAGATTGCATGAAGTCTTGACGAGCAGCATTTACTCCTCCTGAAGAAGCGTAGAGCCACAGTGACTGGCTACACTAAGCAAGCATGTGGTACTCTGAGTATGTACCACATACTTTTAAAGTACTTAAGAAACATCTCTTGATCAAGAAGACTTAATGAATTACAGCCTAATATCTAATCTTTTTGTTAGAATTATTTTTACTATTCGCTGTATGTTGTATTTTATTTTCCATATTCATCGTATTTATCACAAATTTACTCATTGCTATTAAAAAGGTTTTTAGGTTTGAGTTTATATTATTAATAATAATAATAATAATTGAACTTTATTGATCTCACAATGGAGAAATTCACTTCTGCATCTTTACCCATCCCCTTGGGGAGCAGTGGGCTGCCACTGTGCGGCGCCCGGGGAGCAATCGGGGGTTAAGGGTCTTGCTCAGGGACCCAGAATGGCTGAGATCTGTTGTCTTTCCTTTTTGTGTAATTTTAATGAATCATAGCACTGAAACAGCTCTGGTGAAGGTCACTTACAAACTGTTTCTGAATGTTTACAGGCCTCCTAAGTCCACATCAAACTTTTTTAATGATTTTAGTGACCTCCTGTCTGTGATATGTGTTGATTATGACTGTTTAATTATTGTGGGAGACTTCAACTTTCACGTTGACAACCCTGAAGACAGAAGTGCAAAAGAACTGTGTGACACACTTAGAAACTTTGGTTTAACTCAACATGTTAAACAGCCAACACACAAACAGGGACGTATTTTAGACCTGATCATCACTAAAGGTCTAAAGATTTTTAAGGTCAATATAACTGGTGTTGCCCTGTCTGATCACTTTTCTGTTACCTTTGAAAGCATCATTTCCAGTGACTCATTTAGCCAAAGGGATATCATAAGAAAACGCACCTTTAAGGACAATGCCACGGAAACTTTTATTCAAGCTTACTCTGATACTTCAACCTTGGGCTACAACTCAGTAGATGAGCTAGTAGATAACTTTCATTCTAAAGTCTCAGACATCATTGACTGCATTGCTCCAGTTAAAGTGAAAGTTCTTTCCGGGAAGAATAAATCTCCTTGGAGAAATGCTCCAGCAGTTAGAGGTGAAAAAAGGGAATGTCGAAAAGCTGAACGCAGGTGGAGAAAGAATAGACTGCAGGTTCACTATGACATCTATAAAGAGAGACTTTACAGATATAACTTACAATTGAAAAATGCAAGAGAATCTTTCTTCTCTAAGAAAATCAACAAAAACAATAATGCTCATGCGTTATTTGCCACTGTCGACAGATTAACAAATCCTCCTGTGTCCGTGGCTTCCGAACTCCACTCCAACAGGGCCTGCAATGAATTTGCTAACTTCTTTACTGAGAAAATCAGAGGACCAGTTTGTACATCCATATCAACTCCAGAACCAAAGCTGTACCCAACTAGAACTTATCTTGACAAAATGTCCCAATATAGCCAAATAAACCACAAAAGCTTAGAGATCATTCAGCAGCTAAGTTCCTCCTCCTGCTGCCTTGAAGTTCTACCCACAGTTTTCTTTAAGAAAGTTTTACCTGTCATAGCGTCTGAGTTGACTCAGATAATAAACACGTCCCTTCTGTCAGGTGTTTTCCCCCAGTCCCTAAAAACAGCAGTTATCCAACCACTGCTGAAAAAGAACAATTTAGACAAACTACTACTCAAGAACTACAGGCCCATCTCAACTACCTGTCCTACTTAAAGGACAGGTAGTTCTTTGTTTCAGTAGGTAACTTCATCCCAGACGACAAAAATTACATGTGGGGTTCCCCAAGGGTCCATCCTGGGTTCCTCTTCAATATCTACATGCTCCCTCTAGCTCAGATCATAAAAACATCATCAGCTACCATCACTATGCAGACGACACACAGCTCTACATCACCATGTCACCAGGTGACTATGAACCAGTTCAAGCACTGAGTAAATGCCTAGAAGAAATCAATGCATGGATGTGCCAAAATTTTCTTCAATTGAATAAAAACAAAATTGAAGTAATAATTTTCGGACCAATAGAGGAGAGATCAAAAGTTAGCTCACAGCTTCAGCTGCTTCAGCTAGAAACCACTAATCAGGCCCGAAACCTGGGTGTAGTGATGGACTCAGACCTGAACCTCCAAAAGACAATTACAAAGTGGACCTTCTAGAACCTGGAGAACATTTCCAGGACTAAAGGACTGATGTCTCGGCAGGATCTGGAAAAACTAATCCATGCGTTTATATTCAGTAGAATTGATCACTGCAACGGTGTTTTCACAGGTCTGCCTAAAAAATGGATCAGACGGCTGCAGCTGATCCAGAACGCTGCTGCCCGCGTCCTCACCAAGACTAAGAAAGTAGAGAACATCACCCCAGTTCTAAAGTCCTTCCAATGGCTCCCTGTATCTCAGAGAATAGACTTTAAAATCCTTCTGTTAGTCTATAAATCCCTGAATGGCTTAGCACCTAAATACATCACAGACTTGTTATCAGTGCATCAACCCTCCAGACCACTCAGGTCTTCTGGCTCCAGCCTGCTCTGCATACCTAGAATCAGAACTAAACATGGAGAAGCAGCATTTAGTTCCTATGCTCCACTGATCTGGAACAAACTTCCAGAAAACTGTAAAAGTGCTGAAAGCCTGAGTTCCTTTAATTCAAGTTTAGAAACACATTTTTTTAGGATTGCCTTCAACTGTTCTACAGGTAAAAGCCAGTAAATTAGAATATTTAGAAAAACTTGATTTATTTCAGTAATTGCATTCAAAAGGTGCAACTTGTACATTATATTTATTCATTGCACACAGACTGATGCATTCAAATGTTTATTTCATTTAATTTTGATGATTTGAAGTGGCAACAAATGAAAATCCAAAATTCCGTGTGTCACAAAATTAGAATATTACTTAAGGCTAATACAAAAAAGGGATCTTTTAGAAATGTTGGCCAACTGAAAAGTATGAAAATGAAAAATATGAGCATGTACAATACTCAATACTTGGTTGGAGCTCCTTTTGCCTCAATTACTGCATTAATGCGTCGTGGCATGGAGTCGATGAGTTTCTGGCACTGCTCAGGTGTTATGAGAGCCCAGGTTGCTCTGATAGTGGCCTTCAACTCTTCTGCGTTGTTGGGTCTGGCATTCTGCATCTTCCTTTTCACAATACCCCACAGATTTTCTATGGGGCTAAGGTCAGGGGAGTTGGCTGGCCAATTTAGAACAGAAATACCATGGTCCGTAAACCAGGCACGGGTAGATTTTGCGCTGTGTGCAGGCGCCAAGTCCTGTTGGAACCTGAAATCTCCATCTCCATAGAGCAGGTCAGCAGCAGGAAGCATGAAGTGCTCTAAAACTTGCTGGTAGACGGCTGCGTTGACCCTGGATCTCAGGAAACAGAGTGGACCGACACCAGCAGATGACATGGCACCCCAAACCATCACTGATGATCGAAACTTTACACTAGACTTCAGGCAACGTGGATCCTGTGCCTCTCCTGTCTTCCTCCAGACTCTGGGACCTCGATTTCCAAAGGAAATGCAAAATTTGCTTTCGTCAGAAAACATGACTTTGGACCACTCAGCAGCAGTCCAGCTCTTTTTTTCCTTAGCCCAGGTGAGACGCTTTTCGCGCTGTTTCTTGGTCAACAGTGGCTTGACACGAGGTATGCGGCAGTTGAAACCCATGTCTTTCAAGCGTCTCTTGGTGGTGGATCTTGAAGCACTGACTCCAGCAGCTGTCCACTCCTTGTGAATCTCCCCCACATTTTTCAATGGGTTTTTTTTCACAATCTTGACTAGGGCGCGGTGATCCCTATTGCTTGTACACTTTTTCTGACCACAGTTTTTCCTTCCCTTTGCCTCTCTATTAATGTGTTTGGACACAGAGCTCTGAGAACAGCCAGCCTCTTCAGCAATAACCTTTTGTGTCTTTCCCTCCTTGTGCAATGTGTTGATGGTCGCCTTTTGGACAGCTGTCAAATCTGAAGTCTTCCCCATGTTTGTGTAGGCTTCAGAACTGGACTGAGAGACCATTTAAAGCCCTTTGCAGGTGTTTTGAGTTAATCAGCTGATTAGTTTGTGGCACCAGGTGTCTTCAAAATTTAACCCTTACACAATATTCTAATTTTGTGACACACGGAATTTTGGATTTTCATTTGTTGCCACTTCAAATCATCAAAATTAAATGAAATAAACATTTGAATGCTTCAGTCTGTGTGCAATGAATAAATATAATGTACAAGTTACACCTTTTGAATGCAATTACTGAAATAAATCAAGTTTTTCTAAATATTCTAATTTACTGGCTTTTACCTGTAGTTAAACAGTTCTACTGAAACATCACTAGTTCAACTTTGTACTCCAACTGTTTTTAATGTTTCCTTCTAGTTTCTATTTTTCCATGTTCTATTTTGTTTCTACACTTTATTCCTACTTGCTTTTCTCTGTTTTTTTTTTGTATTTTAATCATGTAAAGCACTTTGCAAGGTCTCTGTATTGAAATGTGCTATACAAATAAATTTGCCTTGCCAGTGATCATGGCCTCAGATGATGGATTTGTGTCTCTGTTAGATCTCAGTGCTGCATCTGGATTTCTCTTTGGGTTAGAGAAGCATTAGGATGGTTTAAAACTGACAGATCCCAGTGTGTTCATGTTAATAAATCTTCAAACTGTAGGGTCACTTGTGGAGTACCACAGGGTTCAGTCCTTTGCCACAGTATATATGTATATATAATATGTATATAAAATTATCAGATAACATGAGATTAATTTCCACTGTCATGCTGATGACACTCCGCTATATTTATTCATAAATCCTGATGTATCCAATCAATTTCTTTGACTGCAGTCCTGTCTTGATGACATCAAAAGCTGGATGACTTTAAATCTTCTGCATTTAAGTTCTGACAAGACAGAAGTTATAATCTTTGGACCAGAGTCCTCAAAAAAATAAACTTCTTAACCAATCACTTAATCTGGATGGCATTAACTTGGCCTCTGGTAATAAAGTAAAAAATCTTGGTGTTATTTTTGACCAAGACATGTCATTTAAATCCCATATTAAACAGTTTTCCAGAGTTTCCTTTTTTCACCTCAGGAATATCGCCAAAATTAGAAACATTCTGTCCAGGAGTGATGCTGAAAAACTAGTCCATGCATTTGTTACTTCAAGGCTGGACTATTGTAATTCTTTACTATCAGGAAGTCCACAAAATGCAGTTCAAAGTCTTCAGCTGATCCAAAATGCTGCAGCGAGAGTTCTGATGAAAATCAACAAGAGGGATCATATTTCTCCAATTTTAGCTTCCCTTCATTGGCTTCCTGTTAAATCAAGAATAGAATTTAAAATTCTTCTTCTAACGTATAAAGCCCTTAATAATCAAGCTCCATCATATATCAGAGCTCTGATCACCCCGTATGTTCCTAACAGAGCACTTTGCTCTCAGACTGCAGGTCTGCTGGTGGTTCCTAGAGTCTCTAAAAGTAGAATGGGAGGCAGATCCTTTAGCTATCAGGCTCCTCTCCTGTGGAACCAACTCCCAGTTTTGGTCCGTGAGGCAGACACCCCGTCTACTTTTAAGACTAATCTTAAAACTTTCCTTTTTGACAAAGCTTCTAGTCAGAGTGGCTCCTGTTACTCTGAGCTACCTTTATAGTTATGCTGCTATAGGCTTAGGCTACTGGAGGACATCAGGGCCTATTTTTCTCACTCTACTGATTTCTACTGTTCTCCATATTTGCATTGTATTGGAATGACTGTTGTCATTTCTGCTTTTAACTTTTTGTTCTCTCTTTTTTATTCATAGTAGGTACACCTGGTCTGACGTTCTGTTGACTGTGAAATCATCCAGGGAAGACAGATCACCCGCTATTACCATCTAATGTAGAACAAATTACTGGATCAATGTGTGCTTCTGTGCTTTTTGTCTCTCTTGTTGTGTCTCTGCTCTGTCTTCTGTAACCCCCAGTCGGTCGAGGCAGATGACCGTTCATACTGAGCCCGGTTCTGCTGGAGGTTTTTCCTTCCCGTTAATGGGTGGTTTTTCTTTCCACTGTCGCTTCATGCTTGCTCAGTATGAGGGATTGCAGCAAAGCCATGTACAATGCAGACGACTCTCCCTGTGGCTCTACGGTTCCCCAGGAGTGAATGCTGCTTGTCGGGACTTTGAAGCAATCAACTGGTTCCCTATATAGGAAATTGTTGACCAATCTGTATAATCTGACTGATTTGACTTTGTAAAGTGCCTTGAGATGACATGTTTCATGAATTGGCGCTATATAAATAAAATTGAATTGAATTGAATAAGGAAGCAAAAAAGGCATCAACAGGACTGATTAACCTTGCAGTAATTATAAGCAAATCATAAGCAAAGGGTATAATTAAACAAAGATTTAAGGAAAAGGGGCAGAAAGAATGGGATGAAGATAATAGGAAGACGTTGTTATAGGATTCCAGAGAGAATGGGACTGATGAGAGCAGGAAGGATAAACAAGAGAAGATAAACTAATATGTTCAAAATAAATATTTGGTCATACTTGACTTAACAGCTCATTATATAGAAAGCAGCAACATAATACAGGAAACTGTCAGTATTGTAGAGAACATGAAACAATAGAATATATTAGTTTGTTGGAGATATGAGATGGAGGGAAGATTAATGTTGGGGGACCTTAGAAGAAATAAAGAAACATTTAATTTGATAAACATACTACCGTAATTATGTTTTTTCAGGAAACAAAATTGATTTAAAAAATATGCTGAGTATAAAATACTTTGGTCCACTCCATATGAGTAGGTGGCGGTAATGCTGACCAAACGTTTCTTGCCAACCATAAATTACAAAAAGCGAAGAAGAAAAAACTGTCGCTCATTCATAATTCAGCTCTAATCAATTTTAAATGTGGCCAAAAACCTTAGAGTTGTCTTGTGAGGCCTTAAGCTGCCAACCAGAGAACTGGGTAAGAGACAAAGCTAAAGCCTCCTAGACTCTGACAGCATGTGCAGCTCGTCTTAACCGCTATTTGTCTCCGTTTTAGAAGAAGCGACAGCAGCGAGGGAGCAGCTAGCATCAGAGCTAACTGAGAAGCTAACGGCCAGAGAAGTTTCCTGTTAGAGGAAAAGGGAAAAAGTGACTTCTCATTGAGAACACTGGACACTTATTGGACTCTGGATGTTTTGAGGCTTTTCTCCGAGGAACAAAAGCGAGTCTGACGGTAAGAATTTAACCAGACCTCTCAGCTTTTAATGAAAGTTAAGAGATTATGTTAATTTTCGCCGGTGGGGGGTAAACAGGTGAATGTTATTGTTCAGTTAGTGGATTAAAACTGAAAAAAAAAAAACACAACTGTTCAAATAGAATTGAATAAAAGTACCTTACTTGGGTAAGGTACTTTTAAGTTATTAAGGGTATCATTAAACTCCTTTTTTTAAGAATAGAGAACTGCTTTTTTATCTTATTTTATTAAAGAGTACCACTCATGCAGAGCGCCTCAAGGCTCCATGCTTGGCCTCTTCTCTCTTTACTCCGTCCCTTGGGAGTCAGATACAAGAAACCACTGTTTAGCCTTCTTTTTTAGACAGAAGACACTCAGACTATTATGATAATAAAAAGGAAAATAGTTGCTCCATAAATAAACTTCTGAAAAGTTGATGTTGTTTGGGTGCATTGATGTTTCTAACATCAGTTTTGACCTGAGACCTTAAACCGGTTATGAAGCGTCCGTCAGTTTGATTTAACCTTCCGTATATATATAGCAAAATATGAAAAAATAAATATACCACCGAATTTTTTTAAAAAAAATTCACATTTAAGAGAAAATCGTTAAAGATTCTGATAACTTTTCATGCGCCCTCCAACCCGGAAGTGGTGACGTCATGTCGTGAGCGTTCATCTCAACATGGCGGATTACTGCACTTCGACGACAAGAAGTCTGAAAGTGAAATTTCGATTTCAACCGAGCGATTCCTACCAGGTGACGATTCTGATGTGTCGGAGGAAGAATGTTTGTTTCTCGAGCCTCACGTGTTCGACCCAGACGTTTCAGATGAAGAGAAGGCAGCGGACGAACTACAGCCTTCCGAGTCGGACAAGGAGTGGAGATTGGACGTCGGGAGATTAGATGAATGGTAGGACACGTTTTTTCTTTTAACTACGCAGTTCAAATATTTATTCGTATGTTGACATCATTTTATTTTAGGCACCATAGATATTTAATGGATAAAATGCTGGTGTTGTGCGAAATTCAGTTCCCCTGTGAAAATCTGTCCCCCCCCTCCCTTTGTCGGGAGCGCGCCTTGCAGCCGTTTTCACGGCTCGTATAATTTATTTTTCGGTAAAACAACGCATATAATCGTGTCAAGGTTGTAACCTTCAGTTTAATCGGCAGCTGTTTACAAAATTATAAAATAAAAATAAATAAACGAGGTCTTCTTGCGCTGTTTTGTGTTATTTTAAACGCCAAGATAATCGGTCTTTTTCCAACTTTTGTCACTTTTACTGAGCCGACGTGAGAAGCGAATTTCTCCACTGTGAAATCAATAACGTCTATCTTATCCTATATTAAATGAAGAGATGAGGACAAAATGTATCACTACAATGAATGAGCATGTATTCACAGCTAAAAATGAATTTATGCCATGGCCTAGTTAGGCCCAATGATGACGTGCTACTTATGATAAAGAATCACTTGACAACAATTTATAAACAGTATCGGTACATATAATAATATTTAGCCTACCTACATACTAGCATAACAAAAGTCAAAAATAATAATATATCAAAAATATACACTGAGTAATATTGAGGCCTAAAGATTTCCTTATTGTAAATCCATTTCCAACTTACCATAAATGCATTAATAGTGAATTTAGCAAATCAGTTATGGTGTGTAATTCATATACAAATATACAATTAATCAATCTTATTTTTTAGGTGTTCCTGTTCTCACTGCCAAATATGGATTCTGTGAGAGAGTGCATCTGTTGCCAGGAAATCGGCTTGGTTGTTGCTAAGATGGAAGAAGCCAGAGAGGAGATGGATGGAGAATCCCTGGCTGTATCACAGACCATCCTGGCATGGAAGCGGTGTGTCTAAATGTTTGGGCATTGCAGGTTGCTTGGTCCCAATACAAGCAACAACGTAGGCATATAGCCTATAGACAATTTTTGAGATGGTGTTGGGACTATTTAGGCAAAGATACCAGGGCTGTGATCCCCTCGTGTGCAGTCAGCTGTATAAGGGCCCACTTCCCACCCCCAGGACATGAAGATGATTTTACCTTTAGAGGTCACCTGTTGGCACTTAAAAAAAATACCCAAGCTGAAAGAATAAAATCTAAAACATGCATCTAAACAAAATTGTTGTGGTTATTATGTAATATAAGCAATTACTAATAAAATGATTTCATGGTCTTTTTGAAAATCGACTGAATGAGAGATTGATGGCATCATCTTTTGTTGGTTTCACAAATGAACTTGTCAGTGATGGGGGCTCTTATGCTGCATCAATCTGGTTAGTTTTTTATTTTCTCCAGCTCTGCTAGCAGCATCTCGAAACAGTCGTCTACATAGTCTGAAACAAAAAGCAGCAGTGAGTAAAATTTCTCATAACATTTTTTTGATTGCTGGGGTGCATTTACACACAAATAAACAGATACAGGAAAGTAAAAGACAACACACATGTAGATATACATACATGAAAATAAAAAGACAAAGAGTGAAGCAACTAGTATAGCAGTGGTGATTCCTGACAAAGATTATTTAAAAAAGAACATCTAATTATCTCAGTATATATGCAGTAGAATTATGTGCTATATTATTAGCTTGAGAATGGGTGGAGGATACTAATAAATAAAATAATTTGTAGTGATTATCTGCATTGAGTATTCAAAATGGATGTACAAATAATCATCAAAATATATTATATGAGGTTATGGCTGTTCATCATAGAATATGTGAACAAAATAAAAAATTTATTTTATTTTGGACTCCTGCTCATGTAGGTTTTTTGGGTAATGAAAGAGCAGATAGGTTGGCTAAGGAGGCTATTAAAAAAGAATGTATTGATTTGCCAGTAAAGTTATCCAAATCTGAAGGCAAAAGTATAGTTTGGAGAGAAAGCAAGAAGATATGGAAAGGTAGGTGGGATAATTAAATAAATGGAAGGCACTTATATAGGATACAAAATACAGTTGATGTAGTAAGGATTAGAGGAATAAACAGGAGGGAGGAAATAATTATAAATAGAATAAGAACGGTCACAGGAAACATCTTACTGGTTTTTGTAGTTGGTGTCATGATGTGGAAACAATAGAACATGTTTTATTAATTGTAGAAGATATGTAAATCAAAGATTATTAAAAACGGAATTAGGTTTTAATAGGAATTTAAATTTGAGAATGTGGTTTATAAGCTAAATAGTATTTGGGGGAAAAAGAAGATTTTTAGGTTTAAAAAAAATACTGGGATCAGAGAATTTGAGAAATAGATATTAGGATCCAATAGATGGCAGTAGTGCAACAATAATGGATGCAAGCTACCGTTAAAATCTAAAGAGGAAGAGCAGCGGTTGTGAAGAGCCAAAGTCCCCCTCCCCGGAGCACCGAGGCAGTCGTCTTTAAAATGACGAGCCACAAACGGGCTCTAAGTGTGTCTTTTGGCCACTCATGCAATCTTCAATCTTCATTTTAACAGTACATAGCGACACAATGACGAGGCATCTTGTAAAAAAAGCCGTGAAAGCAAAACAACGTTATCCATTTAGTACTCAGACAGTACAGCGGGTGCCGGCTTCCAGTGACTCCCGCTATGACGTCAGTGGGAAAGTCCGCCTGGCGAGATCGTTTTGATCCCATGGATTTTGCGAACGCAAAAAACGACAGATGCAGGTAGGAGACCGGAAAAAAATTATCAGAATTAATAAATAGCTATGTGGACATCATCTGTGAGAAAAATCTCTCTGATCTGCCACTTCAACGATTAATGCTTCATAACCGGTTTAAAGTCAGTATCTGACACTGACTGCTTCAGACCTGAGAGACTAGAGAATAATCTTTGATGATCAGTTAAAATCTGTGATCAAGTCCAGTTTTTTCAAACTGAGACAGCTGACTAAAGATTTTAATCTATGCTGTAATTATAATTTTCTTAGATTACTGCACTGTACTTTAATCTGGGTTTAACAAAACTCTTGTCTTGACTGCAGCTGCTCCAAAATGCTGCTGCTCTTCTTTTAACTGCTACCAGAAAATTAGAGCACATTTCTCCAGTTTTAGCAGCAATTCATTGGCTACTGGTTCACATTTGGATTGATTTTAAAATTGTTTTATTTGTTTTTAAATATCTTCATGGCCTTGCTTTCTGGGATCTGTCAGACCTGCTTCATCTACACGCTCCCTCTCGTTTGCTCAGGTCTGCAGATCAGTTTTTATTAGTGATTCGAAAAACAAAGAGTGCAAAGAGGTAACCGCACTTTCTCTGATGTTAGTCAAGTGTAGTAAATGTACCAAATGTTCCCTTCTCTGGTATTAACTATAGTGTTTTTATAATGTATGTAAAGATTCATGTTGTGAGATGTATTGATTATTGTTTTTGCCATTTCACTGAAAGAATGAACTGAACTAATTGCACATAATTTATAGATTAATCACTGTAAATGTGGGCAGACATAGAAATATGACTTTTCCTTTCTTAATGATCAATGCTGTTAAGGTCAGTAGGTGCAACAAAGTTAGTAGCTTAACCCTCCTGTCATACTGTTACTAATATGTTAAAATTGTTTTCATTGTAATGATTTATAGAGAAATAGTCACAATTTCAGCCTTATCACTTGTTTAATACATCCTCAATGTTTTTTTTAAAGACAAAAGTAGGAAATAGGCTGTCAATCTTAAAGGGGAAGTCCGGTCAACAAGGAAAAATCAGTGGATCATTAGCTATACCTAAAACTAATACATTCGTGGTGATTTAATGAATTTGATACTACTTCACTTATTTGTATATTGGGGATACCAAGGTGGAGTAGGTCACCAAATTTAAACTGCTGGTAATTAGATTAGACAACTTAATAGCCTGGCCAGATCAGATCAACTACACAGTCAGTATTATGGGCTGGGGAATCTCCATGTAAAGAAAATGTTCCTTATATTTTCCAACAACTGTATTGAAAAATGTAGGCCAAGGTCTTGTTTTATCTCATTTACGGTATTGTTCAGTAGTTTGGTCCAGAGCCACACAGAAACATCTGAGAAAACTTCAAATAGCTCAGAGCAGCCAGAGTCGTTTTGCAGTGTTCCTTTAATACCGTTCTACACGAGATGCATCTTTAACTTTGGTTAATTGTGGGGCAAAAGTAAAATACAGTCTTCTGTTGTTTATGCAAAAGCTCATGATTTATAATACACATTATTTGAAAGAAATATTATTCAGTGGACATTGACATGATCACGTAACGTGCCGAGTCAGCAACAACACAGTTCTAGTTCCAAGCTCCAATAGAAAACTATTTTATTTTGAAGTCTTTAGAGTGTAGTTTACTCCTATGTAGCGTCACGAAAATCCAAAATCAAAATGTTTGTAAGAATACCATAAAACAAAGATTACTGTATTGAAAGCATTGTTTATTTTTGTTTTGTTTGAGTGTCGAGGTGTTTCCTGGAGTGTGTTGCTTGTTTGGGTGTATTATGCAGCGGGTGTTGGTTATTTTTTATAGATTTTTGTGTTATTTATGTTTGAATCATATGCATTGTTAATGTTATTTTCAGATTATAGGTCGCACTTTTTTATAGCTTGGCCAATCCTGCGACTTATGTTCAGGTGTGATTTATATATTAAATTTAAATGGTAATTCATATTGACCAGTATGAACCAAGGAGTAAACATTATCGTCTGTGGCCACAAGAGGGCGCTCTAGGCTTGTGAAAACGATGCTGCTCCTGTACCACTTAATTTATTAAAAACATTGACTTATAGAAAACAAAGACTAAAACGTTTGTATGTTTTTTCGCTGTTTCAGTACGCATTCACGCAAGGGAGCATAGCGTAGTAGAGGTCGACTGATATATCTGCTCGCCAATATTTGCTTTTTTGTTAAGTATCGGCCGATATGATACATGCATCTGTTGGTTGATCCATTAACACACTCAGCAGCCATGCTGTGACGTCACATGAAGAGCTTTCATTGCCACTGACTCCCTGCAAAGAGGAGCTGATTATATAAGACTGGTTGTAAGAAACTTTTCAACTTTGTATTTTTAACTGTTTAATTCAGATGTATTTTCCCTTTGAATGTCTGCAACTGTGAGCGACTGAAACAGCTTCTGTTTCATTCTAACAGGCAGTTCATCTGAGCGGTGAGAGTTTTTTTTTTTTTTTTTACTTTGTCTTTCACTCCGCCACTTAAACTCGTGTGTCAACGTTTTTTTTATGGTGGTCGAGCCGCTTAAAATCTGAATAAGTCCTTTTCCCACTGTCTAAAAAATGACGTCTGATCTCCAGCTGGCCTCCTGCCACCGCTGCGTTAGTGTGCGACGCCTTGGAGATTAATGCATGAACATGAAAACAATAATTATGCATACAGCGTCTTACTTTCCTGGAATTAATGTCCATATGAAGCGGCGGTCTGACTTTTTTCTACACCTCCTCACTGTATCGCAAACACGTTTCGTTTAAGAGTTGCAACACGGTTTTTGCGGTGCAACTTTTCTAGTTAAAGCTCATTGTTGACGTCAGCTGGTCTGTGTGCTGGTCGCTAGCTGTACTGGTGCTGAGTGAGAAACTGAGTAAAAGTCTGGTTGTCTCTGATTTAAACCTGTTTGCTGTTGTGACAGAGCGCTGTAGCTACAGCAGCTCTGATCTCTCACACAGTTGGATTTGTTTTCAGGAGAGGATTTTTCCAATGAACATTGTGTTTCTGACTTCTTTTGTGAGTTTAAATGTATCCCAAGTTGTATTTTGGGATGCATGCTTATATTGATAGAAAGGAGTTTATTACAGCCTGTTGACCATATAAACAAAATGGTGAGAATAACATTAAAGCAAAGAGAGCTCTGGTATCAGCACGTACACTGGCGTTATGTGAGCGTGTCAGAATGAAGGCATGTGGGACAACCAATAGATAAGGTGATTCTTCCAGAACTTGAGGGACAGAGGGGGGGGGGGGGGGGGCAGGAACAAAACTCTGAGCAATTCTGCCCTTCTTCAAATAAATGGATTGGTTTGAATTTTTACAGTGCTGAAGCTTTCACAGAGATCCTTTTTCTGAATACATAATTTACCCAGTATAACAAATAGTGTTTCTGAACAGGATTACCAATCACATCTGCTCCTGTCTGCTCCCAGCCCTGGTCTCCTCTGAATCTGCCCTACCTTCTCCTCTCACTCTGCTTTATCAGCTGACGTAATACAAACACCTCAAACCCAAACATTTACAGTGTCACACAGAAAATATACAAGCGTTGACCTTGATTAACCAGGGAGAGTGAAACCATCTTCTGTCTGAGTGCAGCTGCTTACATGTTTTTGAAGACGATGGGTCAGAGGTGATTTTAGGACCCCAAGCTTTAATGTTTCCATTCACATGAGGGAGGGCATGTCTACCTAGACCAGGGGTTAAAGTTCTCCGTCGCTGCGACGGATTTCCGTCATTTGGAAAATGAGCGCAAAAAGTTCCGTCTAGACTTTTTTATTAAAGATTTTAAACAGAAGCTGCTCTCAACCAATTAAACCTGGCAGAGCTGGAGCATTAGCCAATCAGAAGGAGAGTAGGACGGGTCTTTGCAAAGCGGACATCAATCAGTCTGAGGTTTATCGGTGTTCATCATTTTAACTTTTAGAAGAACATCTCAAACTGACCACAGATGGTATGAATGAAAGTAGCGATGGTCAAAGGCTTCTTTGGATTTATGAACCAGCAGGTCAGAAAGTTCAGCGGATTGTACAACTGACAACAACTTCCTTGGTAAGCGCGTCTCTCTGCTCTTTAAGTTAATTAATGAATTATTTCCACCTGTGGCCACGTCGCCTGTCAGTGTTTATTCCTTGGCTTTCAGTAACCTGGCTGGTAAACACGGTGACCAACCAGCGATCTCCTCATGATTCACTTTTATGTTTTATTTAAAACGTGGGGAAAAGTAACGCGCTAGCTCAGCTAGTTTAGCATGACGCGGGTTTTTTTTTTTTTTCTTTGAAGGGTCGGAATGTGAAACAATGTACCGCATTTTACTGGGTCTGATTCAGAAAAAGTAAAATAAAATATTCCACATGTGCTTTTCTGAAACAAAGAAGGCAGAGCTGCAGTGAGAGCGGCTGTCAGCACACAGCAGCGTCTCACCTGATGAGATGCTGAACCAGGACACTCGTTAAATAAAATGACAAGGATTTGATGCATACAGATTAAGGAAATTATGTCAATAAATAAAATACATGCAGCTACAACATGGACTGGAGAACGGCTTCTAATTGGATGAGGTTAGACAAAAGTGATTCTCAGAGAGCTTTTGATGAAGTTATTTTTCATTTTTACACGGAGAGGAGCGCGATGTGAAGCGACATTATAGAAACAAGTCGCACCAGAAACAGCTGAAAACGCCTCCTGTCTGTAGATCTATGGACTCATTTTACTCTAACCAAAAACGCCTGGCAGACAGACAAGCTACAGCAGCCAAGATTGCCTTAAACAATATTTAACTTAACGAAAAAACTTTAACATTTTTCTAGTTAAAAATATGTTGTATTTAATAGAAAGTTAGCTTTTTTTCTGATAAACTTTGAGCAATTTTATTAAAAATGTTTACTTTTTAAAAAGGTAACATCCCATCAATCCATCCATGGATTTTCTTTACCCGCTTTTCCGTGCTGGTGTTACGCCACGCCGTATCTGATAAGGAAACGCAGCTCGACTTAAGACAGGGTGGTGGGGGGGGGGACTCTCCAGCAGTCAATGGGCGAGAGGCGAGGACCCGAGTACACCCTCCACAGGTCTCCAGTCACAGGGTTTTATTAAACTTCAAAAGCTGATTATTGTAATGTGCGATCTGTGTTAAATTAAAATGTACGACGTCATCATAGTGTTGGTTATGTGTCCTTCATTGTCCAAGATTGTGGTTGGCCTTGTATGATCATAGGATTGGTTTATATTTAATGTGACAGGAGCCAGAGGAGTTAATGTTAAGGTGTTACGTAGATGATGTACAGGAATTGTCAATGGATATTTTAAAAGTACCAGATTTGGTTAAAGTTGACTTTGCACAAAAAGCAAATGAAGTAATTAATGTGGCATGACGTCCGCGGCCCGGGAAATATATGGGCTTGCTGACTTGAAATTTATTTTCAGTCAAACTGATTATTTTTTATTTAACCCATGACCTAGACCCACATCCTCCTGGAAGATATCTAGAGATGAAGTAGTAAACATTTTGGCAGGAGAGTGAGTGTGGAACCTACACTTTGTAACCTTAACCTAGTTATGTGGAGTGAGACAGTGACAACGTCTGGGATATAATTAGTTACTTTACTTTTGGAATCTAATTAATTTCTTCTGTTTTCTCTCCTCAGACATTTCACAGCATCTTGTTCTCTTGGAAGGTTCTTGCTGATCAATCTGCCAGTGGCCAAGAGAGGAAGTTCATTATTAACCTGAAGGAACCAAACACCAAAGACATGAAAGAGGAAGAACCAGAACCTCAAGGAATTAAAGAAGAACAGCTTGGACTGTGTATCTTTCCAGATGAAAAGCAACTTGTTAAGCAGGAGACAGAAACCTTTGTAGGGGTTTCTGCTTGTGACAAACTATTTCAAGTTGAACCTGAACTGCAACAGATGAACGTGACAAAGGAGGAACCAGAACCTGTACAGATTAAAGAGGAACATGGGGATCTCTGGAGTAATGAGGATGAGGAGCAGCTTGTAGTGAAGCAGGAGGCTGGCACCTTTAAGGTGACTCCTCTGGATTTAAAAGATGACACAAATGAACCAGAAGAGAAAATGAACCAACTTGTCTATGCAGACTCCCCTGAAGGTGAGAAGCAGCATCAGCAGGATAATAATCATGAAGAGTCAGGATCAAACACAGATGAAGAGCTAAAGTGTAGAAAGAGACGAGAGAAATCCAAAGATCACAGTGATGGTTCAAATCTAAAAAGACATAAGACCAATAAAGCTTGTGAAGCATGTGGTAAATGTTTCACCAGGTGTAGATGTTTGACTAATCAAATTAGGAAAAATAGAGAGAAATCTTTACTGTGTGTGCTTTGTGGAAAAGGTTTCCTTAGGAAAAGTCGGTTAAAAATCCACATGAGAGCCCACACAGGGGAGAAACCTTTCTCCTGTCCAACTTGTGCAAAAAGTTTTACCACTAAAGGTTACCTGAATATTCACATAAGAACTCATATGGGCGATGAGCCATACCCTTGTGAAATGTGCGATAAATGTTTCAGCTTTGGTAGTCATTTAGCTCGTCACATGAGAACGCACACAGGTGAGAAGCCTTTCTCCTGTCCAGCTTGTGCAAAAGGTTTTTCCTGTAAAGGTAGCCTGAGTAAGCACATAAGAACTCATACAGGCGATAGGCCATATGTTTGTGGAATGTGTGATAAATCTTTCAGCTTAGGTAGTCATTTAGCTCGTCACTTGAGAACACACTCAGGGGAGAAGCCTTTCTCCTGTCCAACTTGTTCAAAATCTTTTTCCACTAAAGGTTACCTGAATATTCACATAAGAACTCATACGGGCGACAAGCCATACCCTTGTCAAATGTGCGATAAATGTTTCAGCTTTGGTGGTTATTTGGCTGATCACATGAGAACGCACACAGGGGAGAAGCCTTTCTCCTGTTCAACTTGTGCAAAAGGTTTTTCCACCAAAGGTAGCCTGAATGTTCACATAAGAACTCATACAGGCGAGAAGCCATATCATTGTAAAGTGTGTGATAAATCTTTTACTTCCACTAGTAAAAGGATTATACATATGAGAACTCACACAGGGGAGAAGCCTTTTCATTGTAAAGTGTGTGATAAATCTTTTACTTCCTCTAGTAGTAGGATTAATCATATGAGAACTCACAGGTGAGAAGCTGTATGCTTCTGAACCATGTACTAAGTCTTTCAGAAACAGTTGTGATCTGGCTGATCACATGCTAACCCACAGGTGACAAGCGTTTCCTGTGTCTGATGTGTAGAAAATGTTTCTTCAAGCAAAGCAATCCAAGTGAGCACATGAGAATCCATGGTGATGAGAGGCCTCACTCTTTAGATACATATTAATATCAATGACTGTTGTAAATTAGCTAATGCTGGTGAAGATTCTCAGTCATCCAGGTCATGGTCATTCCAAAATAAAGTAAAAAAACAAAGCAACTGGGCTTGTTTTCCGTAGTTGAAGACGTTTCGCTTCCTCTCCAGGAAGCTTTCTCAATTCAAAAAGTCTGGTGTAATGTGGAGTACCAAGCTTTATACTATTGCCCAACAAAGGCCTTGTAATGGCTTAGATAACATACAAATTCAACAGAAACAGGTCCACCCCCTTAGAAATGGGCAGTCGTTAAGGACTAAAGCTTGATACTCCACATTACTCCAGACTTTTTGTAAAGTCTAGGTGTAAAGTGTAACTGTACACTGTGACTTCTCCTGCAGGAGAAGTCACAGTGTACAGTTGAGTATTTTTAAAACCATTTGTATGTGCAGAATTGATTGTGCAAAGGGCATTTGTGCAAGAATACATTTAGAAACTAAGAGTTCGGCAGCATTTGTAATGCTAGATGGAGATGAAATGATGCAAAATGTCCAAATATGCGAATGTTGTGCAGAGTCTATAGGTTATAGTTCAGCAGTTCAACAGTCTGATGGCAAAAAAAAAAGAAAAAAAGCTTTTGCAGAACCTGGTGGACCTGCAGCGGATGCTGCGGAACCTCTTCCCAGAGGGCAGTAGGGAGAATAGTCTATGGTGGGGGTGTGAGGGGTCCCTGATGATGTTACGGGCTCGGGACACGCAGCGCTGAGATTAAATGTCTTTTATGGAGGGAAGAGGAGCACCGATGATCCATTCTGCTGTCCTCACCACTCTCCTCACGTTCTTCCAGTCGGAGGCACTGCAGCCTCCACACCACACAGAGAGACAGCTGGTCAGAATGCTCTCTATGGTGCTTCTGTAGAAGGTCGTGAGGATGGGCGGGGGCAGTTGGGCTCTCCTCATCCTCCGCAGGAAGTACAAGCGCTTCTGTGTCCTCTTCACCAGTGACGTGGTGTTCACAGACCAGGTGAGGTTGTCCGTGATGTGCACCCCCAGGAACTTGGTGCTGCTGACCACCTCCCCCGCTGAGCCATTGATGAGCAGTGGAGCGTGGTGAGGTTGGTTCTTCCTGAAGTCGACGATGATCTCCTTCGTCTTCTCCACGTTCAGGATCAGGCTATTTTCTCTGCACCAGCCCACCAGCTGCTCCACCTCCTCTCTGTAGTCCTGGTGGTTGTCGTCTCTGATCAAGCCCATCACCGTTGTGTCGTCAGCAAACTTCTCGATGTGATTGGTGGTGAACCTGGGGACACAGTCGTGTCTCATCAGGCTGAACAGCAGGGGGTTCAGGACACAGCCCTGAGGGGGATGTGTCCCCCTCAGGGCTGCTCCTCTGAGCTGCTCCTCCTGCTTGCCGTTTCTGTGGTGCTCTCCTCCTCGCCAGCATTACATCTGTCAGCTCTCCAGTCACTCAGCCACCTGTTTCCATCAGTGAGTTATGGTCACAGAGTTCCCTCGTCACTCATTCCCCCCCCGGATAGGTCTCCCCAACTAAACGGTAACCGGTGCAGCTTCTGGTACGTTTCCCCTGGTTCGATCCTCAGTAATGTTTTCCCCTTTCTCCCCGCAGTCGTTCCAGCTCTGACGTTCAGACCTCGTCTGTCTCACACGCTGTGTGCTTTCCCGTGATTAAGCCTAAAATAAACATCTTAAAACTGTTTCTGTTTCCGTCTGTGTCTGCATGTGGGCCAAACACTTAAAAACCATGACAAATATAAGATAGGAAACATATGGTTTAATTCACCTAGACCTATTAGTAATATCCCTATTTGGTTATTTCCAAATATCGAGATAGATTTTTGTCAGGGTTTAGTTTTGAGCAGGCTTTTTTACTGTTTTCAGTTCCTCCTCCTCCTCTCACTCAGCTTACCCTCCATTCCCTCTGCAGTCAGTCACACCTGTTGGTCATTAATTAGTCAGACTCACTCCACCTGCCAGCCTCCCTACATAAGCCTCCCTCTGTCTTCACTTCCCTGCCGGTCTGTTATCAGACTCCACTCTCTCCTCGCCTGTCTTCCTGGTTTGCTCCTGCTAGCTGCTGGATAACTTTGCCACCTCCTAGTCTCAGTTTAGTCTCCGCCTGTTACTGGATTGTTTCCCCACCTTGGTGCCTCATGTAAAGCCGCTGCTAGTTGCTGGACCTCCTGCTAACCGTGGGCTGCTAGTAAGTCTCTGCTAGCCTCTGGCTCACCTGCTACCCCTGAGCTCCAAGACTCTCTCTGCTGCCCAGCTGGGTTACTGATGCCCCGCGTACTACCATCTCCCTCCACCTCTGAAGGCTTCCTGTCTCTGCAGCACAGCATCCGCAGTCCTACAGCGCTCTCTGACTCTCCAGCTTCCTCTCCAATCCTCCTGCTCCGGCATTCATCATTCACCCGTTCCTTCCTGGTAACAGACTCTGGTTTCCTCCCTCCATAACTCATCTATATCAACAAAGACTCATAAACGAAGCTCTGTGTGAGTAGTAATGTTCGGGTTCATCAGGAAAACACGTGATAATTTTAATATAATAGAATTAAAGAAAAGAGTGGGTAGAAAGCAGGAAAGGTCAAATGGCAAATTATTATATAAGAACCAAATATTATAGCTATTTATTTATTTATATTTATATATATATATATATATATATATATATATATATATATATATATAGATGGATCTAAAGACGAAAAAGTAGGTATAGGAATATACATTCCAATGATGAAGGTAAGCATTAGGAGGAGATTACGTGATCAGATGTCAGTGTACTCAGCAGAAATGATGGCAATAATTAGAGGACTACAATGGATAGAGGAAGTAAAACCGGATAGAATAGTTTGTTGTGTTGATTCTTTGGAAGCCCTCTAAAGTATCCAAAATATGAAATCAGAGAAGATTTATTATTAGAAATTCATCAAAGTTTATTCAGAACACAAAAAATTTATATAAATCTAAAGTTCTGTTGGGTTCCAGCCCATGTAGAAATAATTGGAAATGAAAGAGCAGACCAAATAGCTAAATCAATTTGAACAAATAATATAAACATACTGTATGGGAAAGGAGAAGCTAAGACAATAATTAAAAAAGAAATTCATAAAAAATGGCGGGATAGATGGAACATGAATAAAAGTGGAAGAAATATAGTGTACAGAAATCTATTAATGACAAGGGTGTGATTAGAAAGAAGCAAAGAGAGGAGACTATTTTGACAAGACTAAGATTTGATCATACTGGGTTAAATAAAACATTATTTTTATTAAAGAAAAGTGAAACAGATGAAAGTATAGAATGTAAAATAATAAATGTATACCATATTTTATTATATTGTAGGAAATATGATGAAGGATAAGATTAAAACAAAGGACAAGACAAATAGGAAGGGAATGGAATTTGAAAGGATTAATAGGAACAACAGGAGAGGGGATAAAAGAAATACAGAAAGCTGTTATTAAATATCTTAAGAATATAGGATTATACTATAAGATTTAAAGGGTGTGGATATGGATATATGGATATATAAATGTAGATAGATATAAATAAATAAAGTAATAATCACATATAGATATGGACCATGCTACATACTCCGGCACAGAAGGTGGCGGTATGCACCTAAAGTTAAGGTTGCAATCTGCCATTAAACAAAAGAAGAAGAAGAAGTCGCTCTCTCATAGTTCAGCTCTAATCAACTTTACATGTGGCTAAAAAACCTTAGACTTGTCTTGTGAGGCCTTAAGCTGCCAACCAGAGAACTGGGTAAGAAACAAAGCTAAAGCCTCCTAGACTCTGACAGCATGTGCAGCTCGTCTTAACCGCTATTTGTCTCCGTTTTAGAAGAAGCGACAGCAGCGAGGGAGCAGTTAGCATCAGAGCTAACTGAGAAGCTAACGGCCAGAGAAGTTTCCTGTTAGAGGAAAAGGGAAAAAGTGACTTCTCATTGAGAACACTGGACACTTATTGGACTCTGGATGTTTTGAGGCTTTTCTCCGAGGAACAAAAGCGAGTCTGACGGTAAGAAGATGAACTTAACAACAATTTAACCAGACCTCTCAACTTTTAATGAAAGTTAAGAGATTATGTTCATTTTCGCTGGTGGGCGGTGAAACACGTGAACGTTCAATTTCAGTTCAATTAAATTTTATTTATATAGCGCCAATTCATGAAACGTGTCATCTCATGACACTTTACAAAGTCAAAATCAATCAGATTATACAGATTGGTAAAAAGAAAAATCCTATATAGACCAGTTCATTGTTATTGTTTTGATCCGGGTTTTTCGCGCATGCGCGCCGGACTGGTAGGTTCTTCAGATAACGTATCACTAGATCGTTTTAAGAGTAAGTTGATGGTTGATGGTATCAGATTGCCAGATCCACACAGCAAAAGCCTGAAGGGACGGAGCGAGTCTGTGAAATGCTGCCAAGTGCTCCGTACGGCGACATATGCAGCTGCCTTATCAACACGGCAGGCCAGTACAGACCAGAGAGTAGGGCTGGACGATATAGAAAAAAAGCTTATCGATAAAAAAAAAATCCATATTGATCGATATCGATAATTATTGAAAATATTTAAAACCATATTTTATGTGCAGCTCTGCCTGGACATTTTATGATATTGCTAAATGATTTAATTTTAATAAAGAACAAAAACCCAGAATTTCAATTAAATCTTTATTTAATCAACTTTTTTTAACCATAATAGAATTTTTTTTTTTTTAAAAAAGAGACCTGAGTTATGTTATTAAATACTGACAAAGAATAAACTATAGTAACCAGTAAAATGACCAAAATAAATATACCAAATAAATAAATAGCCTATTTAGGTGGGAATAGTACACTAGTTACTTCTCAGGTTTCATAATTGAGAGGCTGACGCAGGGCTGAGGTCTGAGGCTGTGGCGTGGGAAGACACAGATTGCAGCTCATTTTGCACTGATTCTCTGCACTAGTTGCATAATTTAGGGAGCGCTGTTAGAGAAACTTGCGTCCCGGAACTTTATATCGCGGATCAAGAGTGGCGAGTAATTGTTTGAAGCCAGGTTTTTCAACTGCAGACAACAGCAGCATATCCGCGGAGTCGCGCGGGGCTGACACAGCTCACGCTGCGGCTTACGTGACGAAACAAGTCTGTTGCGTTACCAGACTTTGTTTTTACCGGTTCCTTGCAAGTTTTACAAATCACTGGTTTATTTCTGTCAGACTGGCGAACTAGTAAACCCCCGTTTTGGGACAGTTTCCTCCGCCGCTCCTTGCTGCGACATATTCACATGCTCTGTGTTGTGGTTTGAGAGGGCGGCGCTTTGTGACGGCGTGCCTGGGTCCGCGATTATGATTGGTCAAGAGGAAGTAGTGACTGGAGCATCAACTAATATGATGGGCTGAAAGGAAGGAAGGAAAACTGTTTCTATATCGAAGTTTTATCGACCCTATTTTTTCCTATCGTGCCACACGTCTATCGATCGATATATATTGTTATTGAATTATCGTCCAGCCCTACGAGAGAGCATGAAAGCCATGAAGCCATTGGACGGCTACAATTATCTTATATCGGGACATGTTCAGACATGTTTGTGTAACATACGAAAGCGGAGTCGGACACAGACAGCGCCTCAGCAGAGAGGAAGACTCGCCACCGGTAGGTTAAAAAAACATTGTTCACAAAGGATTATTTTGGTATTTTTGTCTAATTAATCCTTTTCACAAACTCATGCCAGAGGTTTTGCATACATTGTACATGTACGTATATTATTACGAAACAAATGTTTACGTCTTGACTTAAGTATATATCCTAATTTTTTATTTATGTAATGATTTAAGTAGAACAGTGACTAGTGCAAAATTAAGTTGTATTTACCGTAGATGAAGTGTAGACTGCATATTCTGTCGTGGTATGATGGGTCCGACAGTCGATTGGGAGTGTCTGCCTGCGCTCTTTTCATGGAAATTATCCATTTCTTTCGTCTTTCTTCGTCCTTCAGTAAACGAAAGAAACGTACATCCGACGACTTTGAATGCCTCTGTGTGCAACCGGTAGCACAACAAGTCGTAGGCATTGTTTAGATTCCAAAAATAATCAAACTAAAAGTACGCTCTAATTCACCCGTTTTGTCTTGGTAGTAGACGGGAACAGTCCTGTTTTTGCCTACCCGCAGGACCCGGATGTAGCGCTGACGTCACGCGTGAACTGGTCTATAAGGGAACCAGTTGATTGCATCAAAGTTTTGACAAGCAGCATTCACTCCTGGGGAACCGTAGAGCCACAGGGAGAGTCGTCTGCATTGTCCATGGCTTTGCAGCAATCCCTCATACTGAGCAAGCATGAAGCGATAGTGGAAAGAAAAACTCCCCATTAACGGGAAGGAAAACCTCCAGCAGAACCGGGCTCAGTATGAACGGTCATCTGCCTCGACCAACTGGGGGTTACAGAAGACAGAGCAGAGACACAACAAGAGAGACAAACAAGCACAGAAGCACACATTGATCCAGTAATTTGTTCTATATTAGATGGTAATAGGGCTTGGGTGTCATGACGTATTACTTTCCGTGGCCGCCATGTTGACTGCCTCCGCCGCCGCTACTCAGACTACTGCCTATGACTACCGCGTACTGTACTCCCTCTCAGCCGTGTTTTAATTTGATTAATTTCACCTTAACTTGATTTCAACCATGGTAAACCGTTGCTGTGTTGTGGGCTGTAACAGCGCAACACATGATCGCCATGGGAAAAACATAGAAAATGGGTTAACTTTCCACCGCTTTCCTGCCTGGAGGCGCAACCACGGAGAACAAGTGTCAGAGATAACGAAGAGTCGTCGGCTCGCTTGGATCGCGGCTGTAAGACGACCGAACATAACTTTCCACAGTATCCTGATGTCAATGAGAGTGTGTTCCCTGCATTCTGGTAAGTTAAAGATGCACGGTTTTATTTTATAGCCTACATTGTTTCTTTCCTTCAACCGCGACACCACATACCTGCATGAATGCGTGCCCAGAGACGGTTGATATAGGCTCAAATACGTGAGAAACCCGGAGGGTTTGGGGAGGGTTGGCAGTTAACGTTACTAACTACACCTTTGAAACACATAGCAGCTAGTTAAAAGTACATTACATGCATGAGTGGTTGTTAGCACTAACGGTTAGCAGTTACTAAACTGGCAGGTGCCAGACCCCGTCTGAGCACAGCTTACCTTTGTACGAATTACTGTGTTCCCACTGTTTGCTGGCTTTATTACCTGCAGCTCAACTGCACATGAGACTCCAAGGACTTGTAGCTTCGTAACCTTTCAGAAGTATAGGCGCTCACACCACAAACAAGGTAGCCGAAGACGTCCGATATGCAAAACGGTGGAAACAAGTCATCGTCGGTGCTCCACTCATTGTTTGAAACTTCATATGGATCCAAATTATTAATAATGCGGATTTTGTCAACATACCGGTCCCTGGCTTCTCTATTTAATGCAGTGGTCCCCGATCCTGGTCCTCGAGGGCCGGTGTCCTGCAACTTTTATTTGTTACTCTGCTTCAACACACCTGAGTCAAATAATGAGGTCATTAGGAGGACTCTGGAGAACTTGACAGCAGACTGGGGAAGTAAGTCAGGTGTGTTGGATCAGGGACACATGTAAAACCTGCAGGGACACCGGCCCTCGAGGACCAGGATTGGGGACCACTGATTTAATGTGTCTCGGTAAATTCCAGATCCTTTTCGGGATTTTAACATATTTTTTCTATCTATTCTACTTCTACGTCTCTTCGTTCAACAACGTTATGTCAGCGTTATGTTAACATTCGCGTAGCCATCAACATGGCCGCCACGTCCCACAATGCAACGCGGATCCCAAGCCCTATAGTCGGTGATCTGTCTTCTCTGGATGATGTCAGTTAACAGAACGCCAGACCAGGTGTACCTACTATGAAGAAAAGAGAGAGCAAAAAGTTAAAGGCTGAAATGACAACAGTCATGCAAAACTGGAGAACAATAGAACTCAGTAGAGTGAGAAAATTAGACCCTGATGTCCTCCAGTAGCCTAAGCCTATAGCAGCATAACTATAGAGGTAGCTCAGGGTAACACGAGCCACTCTAGTTATAAGCTTTGTCAAAAAGGAAAGTTTTAAGATTAGTCTTAAAAGTAGACAGGGTATCTGCCTCACGGACCAAAACTGGGAGTTGGTTCCACAGGAGAGGAGCCTGATAGCTAAAGGATCTGCCTCCCATTCTACTTTTAGAGACTCTAGGAACCACCAGCAGACATGCAGTCTGAGAGCGAAGTGCTCTGTTAGGAACATACGGGGTAATCGATTTAAATTACATGTCTTGGTCAAAAATAACACCAAGATTTTTTACTTTATTACCAGAGGCCAAGATAATGCCATCCAGATTAAGTGATTGGTTAGTAAGTTTATTTTTTGGGGACTCTGGTCCAAAGATTACAACTTCTGTCTTGTCACAATTTAAATGCAGGAAATTTAAAGTCATCCAGCTTTTGATGTCATCAAGAGATGACTGCAGTCAAAGTAATTTATTGGATTCATCAGGATTTATGGATAAATATAGCTGAGTGTCATCAGCATAACAGTGGAAATTAATCCCATGTTGTCTGATAATTTTGCCAACCGGAAGCATAACTTATATATAGTAAAGAGAATTGGTCCAAGGACTGAACCCTGTGGTACTCCACAAGTGACCTTAGAGTTTGAAGATTTATTATTAACATGAACAAACTGGAATCTGTCCGACAGATAAGATTTAAACCAGCCTAATGCTTTCCCCTTAATCCCTACAGTATGCTCAAGTCTTTGTAGGAGTATATTGTGATCAACTGTATCAAATGCAGCACTGAGATCTAACAGGACAAGTACAGACACAAGTCCATTATCTGAGGCCATGAGAATATCATTAGTGACCTTCACCAGAGCTGTTTCAGTGCTATGATGAGCTCTGAAGCCTGACTGAAACTCCTCAAGTAGGTCATTACTTTGTAAATGTTCACAAAGTTGATTAGCAACTACTTTCTCAAGAATTTTAGATAAGAAAAGATTAGATATAGGTCTGTAATTTACTAACAAGGCAAGGCAAATTTGTTTGTATAGCACATTTCAGTACAGAGACAATGCAAAGTGCTTTACATGATTAAAATATAGGAAAATAAAACAGAATAAAAGCAAGCAGGAATAAAATGCAGAAACGAAATACAACATGGGAAAATAGAAATTAAAAGCAAACAAATAAAAACTGTTGGACTACAAAGTGAACTAATGATGTTTCAGTAATAAAGTTCAATTAGGACAGTCGAAGGCAATCCTAAAAAAAAATTGTTTTTAATCTTGATTTAAAGGAACTCAGACTTTCAGCACTTGTACAGTTTTCTGGAAGTTTGTTCCAGATCATTGGAGCATAGGAACTAAATGCAATGTAGTTCTGGTTCTGCAGAGTAGGCTGGAGCCAGAAGACCTGAGTGGTCTGGAGGGTTGATACACTGATAACAAGTCTGTGATGTATTTAGGTGCTAATTCAGGGATTTATAGACTAACAGAAGGATTTTAAAGTCTATTCTCTGAGATCCAGGGAGCCAGTGGAAGGACTTCAGAACCGGGTCCATGTTCTCTACTTTCTTAGTCTTAGTGAGGACGCGGGCAGCAGCGTTCTGGATCAGCTGCAGCTGTCTGATCCACTTTTTAGGCAGACCTGTTGCAGTGATCAATTTGAATAAAAATAAACGCATGGATTAGTTTTTCCAGATCCTGCTGAGACATCAGTCATTTAATCCTGGAAATGTTGATGATAGAAAGCAAATCTTGTAACTGTCCTTAAATGCTTTTGAAGGTTCAGGTCTGAGTCCATCACTACTCCCAGATTTCGGGCCTGATTAGTGGTTTCTAGCTGAAGCAACTGAAGCTGTGTGCTAACTTTTGATCTCTCCTCTATTGGTTCAAATGTTATTACTTCTGTTTTGTTTTTATTCAATTGAAGAAAATTTTGGCACATCCATGCATTGATTTCTTCTAGGCATTTACTCAGTGCCTGAACTGGTTCATAGTCACCTGGTGACATGGTGATGTAGAGCTGTGTGTCGTCTGCATAGTTATGGTAGCTGATGTTGTTTCTATGATCTGAGCTAGAGGGAGCATGTAGATGTTGAACAGGAGGTGACCCAGAATGGACCCTTGGGGAACCCCACATGTGATTTTTGTCATCTCTGATGTAAAGTTACCTACTGATACAAAAAATTCCCTGTCCTTTAAGTAGGATTTAAACCAGTTAAGAGCTGTACCAGAGAGGCCGACCCAGTTTTCCAAGCGCTCTAACAGGATGGAGCGATCGACAGTATCAAATGCTGCACTGAGGTCCAATAGAACCAGCACGGTGGTTCTTCCAGTCTGTATTTATATGGATGTCATTAAACACCTTGATAAGGGCGGTCTCTGTACTATGGTGAGGACACCAGACTGGAAAACGTCAAAGCGGCTGGTCGTTGTTAAGAAGGTGTTTAATTGTTGAAATACAGCTTTTTCTATAATCTTACTGATAAAGGGGAGCTTTGAGATGGGCCTGTAGTTCTGGAGTAGTAGTTTGTCTAAATTGTTCTTTTTCAGCAGTGGTTTGATAATTGCTGTTTTTAGGGACTGGGGGAAAACACCTGACAGAAGGGACGTGTTTATTATCTGAGTCAAATCAGACGCTATGACAGGTAAAACGTTCTTAAAGAAAACTGTGGGGAGAACATCAAGGCAGCAGGAGGAGGAACTTAGCTGCTGAATGATCTAAGCTTTTGTCGTTTATTTGGCTGAATGGGACATTTTGTCAGGATAAGTTCCAGCTGGATACAGCTTTAGTTCTGAAGTCGTTATGGATGTACAAACTGATTTTCTCAGTAAAGAAGTTAGCAAATTCATTGTAGGCCCTGGTGGAGTGAAGTCCGAAAGCCACAGACACAGGAGGTTTTGTTAACCTATCGACTGTGGCAAATAAGACACGAGCATTTTCATGATTTGGCGCTATATAAATAAAATTGAATTGAATTATTAATGTTTTTCTTGATGATCTCAGAGAAGAAAGTGTCATGATTTTGTCTTGGATGAACCCGGACAGAGCTGGTTTAAGAGAGTTTATTGCAAGCAGTGGATGATGATGATAAGAACCAGAGTCAGTAACCAGACGAAGATGCAGGAGCTGGCTGGCAGGAGCAGAGCGGAGAGACTGACCAGGAAACGGGGAAGCTGCGCTGCTACAGAACCAGGAGTGAAGCCAGAGTCCATTAAGAAAGGAACGGAAGTACAGAGTCCAGCAGCGCAGCAAACAGGAACAGGACAAACGGGAACCAAGACGGGAGGACAGGAGCAGACAGGCATGATGTTGGAGTGACTGAACACTACGAGCTGGCAACCAAGAAAAAACTGAAGGGAGCTTATGAAGGGAGCCTGACAGGTGATGAGAATCCAGACTAATTAGTGTGCAACAGGTGTAACTAGTTGCAGAGGGAGGGTGAGCTGAGTGACAGGAGAATGAAACGAAAAACAACAGAAAAAGAAGCCAGACAAAACTTAAACCATGACATTACCCCCCCCTCAAGGCCGAACTCCGGACGGCCCAGAACCTCCTACCCTGGGTGGATGGAGGGGGTCTCAGGATGGCGGGCAAAAACAAAACCAGTACAAATCAGGGCAAACCAAAAACAGAACACACAAGGGGAACTAAAGAACCTAGAAAACACAGGGGAACCAAAGAGCCTAGAAAACACTGGGGAAACAAGGAGCCTAGGAAACGCTAGGGGACAAGGAAACGCCAGGGGATCAGGCATACGGAAATGCCAGAGGGACGAACAGGCGTACGACGACGCCAGAGGGACGAACGGACGTTCGACGTGCTAAAGCAGGAACAACAGAACTAAGTCAGGAACTAGAAAACTAAGACAGAACTAGAAAATTAAAGCAATAACTAGAAAATTAAAGCAAAAACTAGAAAACTAAAGCAGAACTTGAGTGCGCTGGGCAGCAACGTCCTTGACATGCTGGGCAGCGACGACTGAAAGGGCCGTCTTTTAACGCTGGGCAGCGTCGGAGGCGGGTGTCGCGGAGGGCGACCCCAGGGAACAGAGCCAGAGGTGGGGCATCGCGGATTGCGACCCCGGAAGACGAACCAGAGGCAGAGCATCGCAGACTGCGATCCCGGCAGACGGACCAGAAGCGGGGAATCGCGGACTGCGATCCCGGCGGAGCTGAACCAGAGGCGGACGGCACCCACGGAGACCTCGGGCCGAGGCGGAGCGGATCCAGAGGTGGAGCAGAATCCTGCCAGCTCCCGCACCATGCTCTGTGTGTGCTCCGGTTCATCCTTTGACCGGCTCGTACTGTCATGATTTTGTCTTGGATGAACCCGGACAGATCATGCACACAGAGCTGGTTTAGGGGAGTGGTGGCCTAGTGTTTAGAGCAGCGCGCTTGCGCTCTGAGAAGGATGCAAGTACCCGGTTCGATCCCCACTGCCTGCACTCTGGGTCCCTGAGCAAGACCCTTAACCCCCGATTGCTCCTGAGGCGCAGCACAGTGGCAGCCCACTGCTCCCCAAGGGGATGGGTTAAGATGCAGAAGTGAATTTCTCCATTGTGAGATCAATAATGTTCAATTATTATTATTATTAAGAGAGTTTATTACAAGCAGTGGATCATGACGATGACAAAAACAGAGGACAAATAGGAACCAAGACCGGAGGACAGGAGCAGACAGGCATGTCTGCTCCTGTCATGTTCTGTCTCTCTTCGAGGTCGGTCGTGTGTTTCTCTCTTCTCCAGCTTTCACCCCCCCATCCCCCTCTCCTGCTTCTGCTACTATGTCTTGTCTTTCTGAGCACTTTCTTCATACCAACCGAACTCTGAAAAACATGGATCTGGTAAGCTGGTCTCTCAATACTATTGATCAATTTGTTTTGACGGGTAGGCAACGAAAGGGGGACCCGTTCGGTCCTGATTTTACTCATTTTGTGGGATACACCCTATATTCTTGGATGGAAAACGCTGTGTCTTTCGACTTTGTCATTCCTGGACGTTTGAAACGTTTGCATGTTTGGATTCAGGATACTTGGATTTCTACTTTATTGTTTTTTGTGGATTTTTTATGTATCAGCAAATACAGCGGATGTCGGTAGCCATTAGGCCTTGATCAGGCTGCCGGCTGCATATGACGCGATCACTAAGGCGGTGAACGGACAGTTCTGGAAGGTGGAGGAGCAGAGCCGAAGGCTGGATGTGCTGGTACGCAGACTGGCTTCGGTGGTTGAACTCAAAGGGAGATGGGATAAAATCTGGAAATTAGGCGCGGAAAAGCCCAACAATAGGGCTGCAACTAACGACTATTTTGATAGTCGACTAGTCAGCGACTATTGAAACGATTAGTCGACTAATCGGATAATTATTACTTTTTTCTTAAATTCAGCATGAAGTTGATTTAATTATGTGGCACATGATAATGAACACAAAAAAGATGGTTACAATGGAAAAAAACTTATTTTATTGCACATACTGTGGATTTGTACAAAAATTAAATAAAAATGTCCTAACTTTAATTAGGCACAGTGCTCAGTCAACAGAGACGTAAAATTTATAAATAAATAAACCTCTGTCCATTTTTTTAGGGACAGGCAAATAAATGATTAATAAATTAAAATCAAATAAAAAAAAATTTCCCCTGTAAACCAAGAACAGGCTCATTAGCAGCAGCAGAACATTAAATAAAACAAAGATGTGCATTTTGTGAAGTACATTCAGTGGTCAACTGTCTGTTGCAAAAGAACTTTACAATTCCCATTAGTCTGAAATCTAACGGTATTAACAACTAACATTAGTAGATACAGTTGAAAATAAGCATTCAGAGCTGTCTTTACTCAAGTTGTAAACATGGGCTGTGTGATATAACTTGGACACAAACTTGTCATGGTGGACAGTAGGGGTGTGCAAAATAATCGTCATGACGATGCATCGATTCTTATTTTTGCGATCTACTGCATCGATTCTTGACGCCAAGTATCGATTATTAATAGCGTACCACGAGCTAGCTATTTTTAGAAACGTAACGTCACGATGACGTCACATCACGTGGTACACAGTAGGGCAAACTTGCATAGTCCGCCGCTGTTTCGCTGTAAAAGAGACGTGCGTTACCCTTGGTTTTACTCGGTAAACGACTGCTTTTTCCAAATCTAAGACCATGGTTTTTAAACATTGTTGCTATGGAACGTGCAACAGCGACTCGAGGTACGCTGATCGGACGCATATGAAGGATGTTTTCCTCAAGACTGCCAAGGAGAAATGTGTGTGCTGAGTACACCAGTGCGGTCGGCCTACACAACAGTTCAACCCGGAAAAAGTTACCAAATTCACCTACATATGTAGCAAGCATTTTGTTGGAGGAAAGGGCCCAACCGAAGAACATCCTGACCCAATTCTAGTGACATCAAGTAGTGAACAGGTAAGAGTATTTTGGTGGCCAACATGTTAATAATGAATGCTACCATGATAGCATATAGGCTATCATGGTAGCAGGCGCTAACATGATACCCTGCTACCAGGATAGCTTACTCAAAAACATTTCAAATAAGACAAACATTAAACATATACCGATTCCTGGACGGTGATTACAAACAAAAAAACGGCCGACGACACAATGAACGCCGCGCAGGAAAAAAACAACAAAGCTTACCGTTCGATCGACTCGGCCCGTTTTCCGGTCTTTTTAAGCCCTCGACACTCAAGCCATCGTTTGAGCAGAAGGTTGGTGTGTTCTTCGACAGTGCGACCAGTAATCCGTGCGCCTGGGACATCGTCTTGGGAAAGTTTAACGGCTATAAAGTCGGTCATATCACTGTTTCTGTTGCGCGTGTAATAGCTGGTTGCTACGGGCGTTCTCTACCTGTATGCCCTACATACATGATGGTGACGTCACGTGCGCGGTACGCTATTTAAAAAAATTAATAAATAAAATTGCATTAGTGGTTGGCGAACATAAGCCAAAAACAAGTGGAATACAACTTCATTGGTTTAAAGGACCACTGAGGCCATGTAAACGGCACTGATTATCCTTATTTTGTTATTTTAAGTTTTATAAATCCTAAGCACTTTTTGTCAGTGTGTCCACTCCAGTAATAGTAATATTTGTTTTCATGGCAATACCTCCAAAAGTCGTTTCAATAAATACAGCTATGTATAAATTCAGTTTCTTTCAGTTATGTATCAATTGAAGACACTATCCAGATCATACACAGCCAGTCAGCCACTGGTAATGGCTGTATTTTTTTTCTAACAGTGTTCAGTGAAAATATCACAATGCATCGCAATACATCGCAATAATTCAAGTATCGTGATGCATCGTGATAGAATCGGATCGTGGCATGTGAATCGTGATTCGAATCGAATCGTGACTTCTTTGGCAATACCCACCCCTAGTGGACAGACCAGGTTTAAAATCAAGATGAGGCTCAGGATATGTTCAATTTATTTATACTAAGAAAAGTCAGCATATCAACATGGTCTCGTGTGAGACTTGCTCTCTTCTGCGAGCAGATATGTCCTGCTGCTGAGAAGATTTGCTCTGCTGGGGTGGATGTTGCAGGAATGCACAAAAGGGATCTTGCTACATTGGACAGTGTGGAAAAACGCCCCTCATTTTCTCTCCACCAGCTGAGCGGATCATCCTTTTTGCCTATTGGTGCCTCTGTGAAGAACAGCTGAACTTCCCTCCTCACCATTTGGATTTTTTGGTCCTCCTGGGTCTCCTCCTCTTCCTCACTCCGGCTGTCAGTGTCGGACTGAAGAAGGTTATCCAGTGCTGACTTTACCCCTGAGACCTTGCCCCTCCTCTTCAGCTGTAGCTCACGGTCATCATGTATCCCAGTCTCAGCCTTAGCTTCTTTTATGGCAAGAACTTCAATTGTGCTTTGCACCCTTGTGCCATCTTCAGGGGAGATAAACTTCATCTTTCGGAATCTTGGGTCGATGGCAGCTGCAAGAACAAGTGGGTTGTCTCTCTCTGCAGACACAGTGTTAAGATTCTCTCACCTCTCACTTATTCCCTTTCCTGCAATTTCTCGAAAGGCTTTTCCTGCACTCGTCTCAAACTGTGTTTGCTGTATGGACCGTTGCAGACCTTTAACCAGCTGTGGAAGACATGAAGCAGTAGCATACTCCTGTCCACTCAGGAAAACAGTTGCACATTCAAAAGGCCCCAACCCTTGCACCAGCTCTTCAAGTAGCACCCACTGCTCTGGTTTGAGGTCACAGTAGAGCTTGCCTCTAGGTGTTACCTCAGGGTCAGAGAGGGTCGCTGTGACTGGCCATCGCTGCTCCAGGAGTCTCTCCATCATGTAGTACGTGCTATTCCATCGAGTATTTACGTCCTGGATCAGCTTGTGCTCTGCTGTGTTCGTTTGCTGCTGCTTCTTCTTCAGTTTTGAATTCGCCAGCTCACTTCTCCTAAAGTGCTCCACTAAGTTTCTTGCTGCACCGGTGGCTTTGTTGATGCTGGGCTCTTTGAGGGCACTGTTAAAGGAGAAGTCCGGTCAAAATCAGAATTCAAACTGCTGAAAGTACTTTAAATATAAAACTACTACATACTGTGCAAAAAATTATAAGTTTTTTTAATTAATAATAATTCTCATTTAATCATGTTTATGTGGAGGAATCCATCTTGGTCAAGAATAGTACTGTCACCTCCCATTTTTTGACGTCACTCGGCGGACCCGCTGTTGAGCAAGTTTCAACGCTCTGTTTGTCACGGCGCACTATTTTCCAAGATCAAACTCAGTCGGGTCCTACAGTATATAGCTATACACGCGTGTGTGTGTGTGTGTGTGTGTGCGCCCCCCGCGCAGCACGCACACACACACACACACACACACAGCGGAGGAGAGATCGCTGAAGTGACTTAAGTTAGCTGATTATTATAGTATAAGTATTAAAATATAAGAGCATTCCAGCACATGCTGGGCTGAGCACGGCTTTGCACCGGCGCTGCAGCTGAGCGCGCGCACACACACACACACACACACACACACACACACACACACACACAGCGGAGGAGAGATCGCTGAAGTGACTGTGTTGAAATAAGCAATGTTTTTTCCTCTTTTACCAGTTGTGTTGGAACATCCGATGGCCATGCACGTGGGCATTGTTGCTTCAGCAATAGCTCTTGGGAATGTCAGCGGTGAAGTCCTCTGGAAATCCGAAATAATTATTGATGATCGCAGCTGTGTAGAACGGCTCCTATTGACTTTGCATGGAAAGCGGAGAGAAATGCTGTCGCCGCTTCCGCTCTTCCACGTCGCAGGATGTGATGTCAAACGCCCCTTACTGCCCATATTTGGGCAGTCATGTCAGCCCCCATACACAGTGATTCAGACGACAATTTATGTTTTTATTTTCTTATTGATTAAAGATAAGTTCATTAAATAACCACAAATGTATTAGTTTTAGTTATAGCTAATGATACCCTGATTTTTCCTTGTTGACCGGACTTCCCCTTTAACAATAAGTTGGAAAGTGTTCCCAGCACAGCGCACAGAAAACCAACCATGCTTTTCTTCCAGGAGTCGAGCTGCAGCCACCATGTTAGACCCGTTGTCGTGTACTATTGCTTTAATTTTGCTAGGCAAGATGTCAAATTTCTCTATCACCTCTTCCATCCATAACATGATGTTGGCAGCAGTATGCCTCTCCTCTAGAGGTAGAGTGGAGAGGTTTAGAGTTTTCATTTGCCAGTCTTTGGTAATGAAGTGACACGAAACTCCAAGATATGCCTCTGTGGCACGGCTGGTCCAAACATCACACGTCAGTGTGAGGGAGCTGCTGACCTCTTTTAGGATCTCCTTTACCTTTAAACACAAAAGTTGATTTTTGTAAATATTTAAAGAGCAAAAACCTACAAATCAACAGAAACTATTCAACATAAAAGTTTTATTGCAGCTGCTCTATCATACTACAAAAATTAAGTTATGTATTTCAGATATTTTAATACATCATATGTAAATATGTAATATATTAATTAAATATATAATTGCTTTTAAATGACATTTGTGATTGCTTGTATGAAATGTGTGTGTGTTGGTGGGTGGGGGTGATTGATTGCTAATATGAAATACATGATCGCTATTAAATTAAATGTGTGATTGCTTATATGAACTCTGTGTGTGTGTATTTTAAACAATTACCTTCAGAAACATTGTACTGTATTTCTGCTCCATCAGGTGGGTGAAATGGGTCCTGGATGGCAGGATATAGTCGGGGTTGAACTGGGCTATCATCTGTTGAAACCCAGCACCGTCAACCATGGAGAGTGGCCTCATATCATAGATGAGCATCTGCAGTACTGACTCAGTGAGGGCAGCCGCCTGTTGCGGGGTGCATGTCTGCCTCCTTTGCAGGAAGGGCTCCATGGTGCTTCTCTTCTTCGGACTGCATGCATTTAATTTAAAATATGTTTGTCAGGCAGTCTGGCATAACGCTCAAGCTCTTTTTAATAGCAAAAATGCGCTTATAAAATGCACAATGTATGTCATTAAAACTGCATTGGCTTGAATGTTACTTGCATCTTACCGAGGCGAGTCAGACTCCGTTTCGTTCAACTCCCCGACATGCTTTCTCTTTAAATGTCCGTGCATCACCGAGGTACTGCCATGATACGCAAGGTCTGCTTTGCAAACCTTGCAAGTAATCTTTTTATTCGCCGCATCCAGGCTAAAATGCTCCCAAACTTTAGAAGTCTTGGTACGCGTACCTGATATTGACGCCGCCATATTTGTATGTTACCGCTCAGAGACAGAGACACTACTGCGCATGAGCGACTCTCGGCAGAAATCATAATCAAGTGAGATGCCTCACTCTGTTTGAAAAACGCGTCTGGCGACAATAGTCGACAATGGAATTCATTGTCGACAATTTCTATCATCGATTTTTGTCGACGTCGACTAATCGTTGCAGCCCTACCCAACAATTTGGAAAATTGGATTTCACCATTTGGAGCCAGCAAAAGACTTAAAGCTGACAGGAAAGTCAGTGCAGCTTGTTCATAACAAATAACATATTTGGTTTATGCCCTCCCTATCTAATCACTCCTGGATTGTTATGCCGGAGAATGCTCAGAAACTCTCCCCTGCTCCCTCCTCCCCCGCTGACACCTGCGGATGCTTTCTGAACTGTTGGCTGGCTGATAACATCAAGGACAATGGCCTCTGGAGAGTGTTCACAGAAATATAAACACTTTCACCCAAACAGAGACACATAACTGATGCTCATATAAACTGATGAACTTACACACGACTAGTCTCAAATGTTTACCTTCTGCTATATGTGTCTCGTCTTTTTTGTGCTTTTTGTGCAAGAGGTTTTTTGATATCTCAAACTGTATCCTGTTATAGGATAAAGTTTCAGTTATGTTTTTTTCCCTCCCACCTTCCTTTTTTTTGTGGCCTGTATCTTTTCACAGAGTAATGGCAGCGCAATGTGGGGACCGTGTGGTGACCTTGGGAGCAAGGCCTCAGTAAATCGTCTCCCCCTGAAATGTTTGTGATGTTTGTTTGTTTGTTTGTTATGGCGATTGTACTGAAACAACAATTTCCCCCTGGGATTATTAAAGTATTTCTGATTCTGATGATGTTGGAGTGACTGAACACTACGAGCCGGCAAACTGAGGGGAGCTTATGAAGGGAGCCTGACAGGTGATGAGAATCCAGACTAATTAGTGTGCAACAGGTGTAACTAGTTGCAGAGGGAGGGTGAGCTGAGTGACAGGAGAATGAACCGAAAAACAACAGGAAAAGAAGCCACACAAAACTTAAACCATGACTGAAAAATTCTCTTGCATTTCTCAATTGTAAGTTATATCTGTAAAGTCTCTCTTTATAGATGTCATAGTGAGTCTGGAGTCTCGTCTTTCTCCATCTGCGTTCAGCTTTTCGACACTCCCTTTTTTCACATCTAACTGCTGGAGCATTTCTCCACGGAGATTTTTTCTTCCCGGAAAAAAAACTTCACTTTAACTGGAGCAATGCAGTTCATGATGTCTGAGACTTTAAAATGAAAGTTATTTACTAGCTTATCTACTGAGTTGCAGCCCAAGGTTGAAGTATCAGAGTAAGCTTGAATAAAAGTTTCCATGGCATTGTCCTTAAAGGTGCGTTTTGTTATGATGTCCCTTTGGCTAAATGAGTCACTGGAAATGATGCTTTCAAAGGTAACAGAGAAGTGATCGGATAGGGCAACATCAGTTACATTGACCTGTGAAATGTTTAGACCTTTAGTGATGATCAGGTCTAAAATATGTCCCTGTTTGTGTGTTGGTTGTTTAACATGTTGAGTTAAACCAAAGTTTCTAATTGTGTCACACAGTTCTTTTGCACTTCTGTCTTCAGGGTTGTCAACGTGAAAGTTGAAGTCTCCCACAATAATTAAACAGTCATAATCAACACATATCACAGACAGGAGGTCACTAAGATCATTAAAAAAGTTTGATGTGGACTTAGGAGGCCTGTAAACATTCAGAAACATAGTTCGTACCGGGCTCTTTACCTGGAGAGCCAAATGTTCAAAAGAGTCAAATTTTCCCAAAAACACCTTTTTACACTTTAGAGAATCATTAAACAATGTTGCCACTTTTTCTTTTCTGTCTGCTCTCACAAAGAAAATTGTAGTTTGGAGGAGTTGACTCCATCAGAATAACTGCTTCATTAAGTTCATGTAACCATGTTTCTGTTTAACACTAGAAGTCCCAGAGAATTTCAGTTTTCTTGCAAGACCCCCTCCCCTCTTCAAGTTTGTGTATTCACTCTACCTTGTTAACTATCCCGATTGTAATGCAAATAACCTGTGACGGGTCCTAGTTCCTGAGCTGAGAACAGGTCATAGCCATGCTTTTCCAACAAGGCAAGGCAGAGCCTATTTATATTGTCCATTCACCAAAAGACTCATTTATATTGTAAAGCTCACTATGTGAAAGAAAGAACAACTTAGAGAATAACTGTATTTTGTCTTGTCTCGCCTTTTTATGTCATTCAACATTTCAGCTTAGAAAATTACAAGAAGTATGACTTCAGTATAGACCAGTTCATTGTTATTGTTTTGAGGCGGGTTTTTCGCGCATGCGCGCCGGACTGGTAGGCAAAAGGCGAACACAATGGCGGACGCAAACAGAGAAACTGACGAGTTCTCCGCGTATTTTTCTTCTTTAGATGACGTATCACAAGATCGTTTTAAGAGTAAGTTGATGGTTGATGGTATCAGATTGCCAGATCCACACAGCAAAAGCCTTAAGGGACGGAGCGAGTCTGTGAAATGCTGGCCAAGCGCTCCGTACCATGACATAGACAGCTGCCTTATAAACACGCAGGCCAGTACAGACAGAGAGCACGAAAGCCATGAAACCACTGGACGGCTACAATTATTTTAAATCGGGAAAAAGGCTCCAGCAACGCCCGCGACGCCATGAGGGATTAATCGGTCAGAAAATGGATGGATGGATGTTGTTCACACATGTTTGTGCAACAGCACAAAGCGGCGTCGGACACAGGCCGCGTCTCAGCAGAGGCCCGGTAGGTTAAAAAAAAAAATTTTCACTACGGATTATTTAGGTGTTTTTGTCTTGTTAAAATGGGTGGCGGTGTCGGCGACATTGCAGCGTAAACACAGAAGTACTAGCGCCCGTGAACCGGGGCGTAATAGCAGCAGCAGCGGCTGTAGCCTGCTGCTAGCTGCTGCTAGCCGCCCCGGCCCACTACACGGGCGGCGGCCCGTGTAGTGTTTACGCAGCAGCCGCTGGCTGCTGCCGCAGCCCGTGAACTGGCAGAGCAGCCGCTGCCTGCTCCGCCGCTGCTGCTTGGCTGCTGCTGCTACCGCTTCTCCGGCCCGTGTAGCGATCTGTGTACCCTCCGCCGCTATTTAAGTAGAACAATGACTAGAGCAGAATTAAGTTGTATTTACCGGAGATGAAGTGTAGACTGCAAATTCTGTCGTAGTACGATGCCCCCCCAGTCCATTGGGAGTGTCTGCCTGCGCTCTTTTCATTGAAAATATCCATTTCTTTCTTCGTCCTTCCTCCTTTGGAAAACGACAGAAACGTACATCCAACGATTTGGAATGCCTCTCTGTGCAACCGGGAGCACAACAAGTCGTAGGCATTGCTTAGATTCCATAAATAAACGAACTAAAAGTACGCTCTAAATCACCCGTTTTGTCATGTTGTAGACGAGAGCAGCTCTGTTTTTGCCTACCAGCGGGACCCGGAAGTAGCGCGGACGTCACGCGTTACGTCACGCGTGAACTACTCTATAGACCCCTTGCAACCACGTGACTCCGTTACCCAGAACCCCTTGCGTGGCGGCCATATTGGTTGGCACGCCATTTGACGAAATGACGAGTTCTCCGGGTATTTTTCTCCTTTAGATAACGTATCACAAGATCGTTTTAAGACTAAGTTGATGGTTGATGGTATCAGATAGCCAGATCCACACAGCAAAAGCCTGAAGGGACGGAGCGAGTCTGTGAAATGCTGCCAAGGGTTTCGTACCGCGACACAGCTGCTTTATAAACACGCAGGCCAGTACGGACAGGAGAACACGAAAGCCCCTGAAACCACTGGACGGCTGCAATTATTTTATATCAGGAAAAAGGCTCCAGCAAACGCCAGCGACGCCATGAGGGATTAAGCGGGTCAGAACATGGATGGATGGATGTTCAGACATGTTTGTGTAACATACGAACGCGGAGTCGGGCAGGAAGACCCGCCCGGTAGGTTAAAAAAAAAACATAGTTCACTACGGATTATTTTGGTGTTTTTGTCTTGTTAAAATGGGTGGGGGTGTCGGCGACATTGCAGCGTAAACACAGAAGTACTAGCGCCCGTGAACGGGCGGAGGGGAGGTGGCGATCGTTACACTGGCCGGGGAGCCGCCGCTGTCTGGAGCAGCACCCGCTTCCTGCTGCTCCAGACAGCGGCGGCTACAGCAGCAACAGCGGCTTCTCCGGCCAGTGTAGCGATCGCTACACCGGCCGCCGCAGCCGCCGCTGTCTGCTGCTTCAGACAGCGGCGGCTGCTGTAGCGATCGCTACACGGGCCGCTTCTCCGGCCCGTCTAGCGATCGCCACCTCCCCTCCGCCGCTATTTAAGTAGAACAATGAATAGAGCAGAATTAAGTTGTATTTACCGGAGATGAAGTGTAGACTGCAAATTCTCTCGTAGTATGATGGCTCCCCCAGTCAAATAAACGACAGAAACGTACATCCAACGATTTGGAATGCCTCTGTGTGCAACCGGGAGCACAACAAGTCGTAGGCATTGTTTAGATTCCAAAAATAAACTAACTAAAAGTATGCTCTAAATCACCCGTTTTGTCATGTAGTAGATGGGCTGTCAGGCTAGCGTGCCCACCAAGATGGAGGCGCGCACCCCCGATCACGTGACTGTGACGTCAGATGCAAGGGGTCTATTGGAGTAACATTGATTTCACCCAAGGAAAAGCACTACATATAAAGCTACAACTGTCCCATTTAGCAGTTTCCACAAACCCAAAGTGAGTCCTTCCTGCATTTGCGACAGGTATACTTTGTGCAGTGCACACAACGCTCAGTGCTGTGGTTCCTGTTGCAGAGATTGCGCACCTGGCACTGTGTTGTTTTACCATGAGAACGTCTCTTCATCTCACGATGGTGTCTCATCTTTTCTTCTTGTATTGCCTTTTCCTGCATAAACCTCTAACAAAGTGAGGTTTATGCAGGAATATATATATATATATATAGTAGACTGTGCGTTAATGTAACGCAGAAGGTCTGGAGATGCTACGTTGGTGTAGCTTGTAGATCCTGAAAGGGAGAGAGAGGCAGTGTCACGGGCGGCTCTTGGCTTTGTTGTTGGCTGGTAACGGATGGGAAGACAACGTGAGGTTTTGGTCCTGATGGGCCGCAGCCTCCTGCCAGAGGGAAGTGTCTTAGACTTAGACGACATTATTTGTAATTTTGTATGCACAAAGTGCTTACAGAATGAAATTTTATGGCATACAGCTTGAAAAATCACAGTAAATTGCAGTAAATTTCAACTGGTTTTCTTATATAGGAACATTTTTGACCAATCTGTATAATCTGACCCAATCTGTATAATATGATTGATCTTAACTTTGTAAAGTGCCTTGAGATGACATGTTTCATGAATTGGCGCTATATAAATAAAATTGAATTGAATTGAATTAAATTTCAGGATAAAGGTGCAGCAGCGATTTATGTAAGCAATTGAAATGTAAACAATGAGTATTATTAAGGTGTGCAGGGAAGACTGTGGCTGATCCCTTGCACCCCAGTCAGACTATTTCAGAGTCATGGAGACGTACAGGTCCTGGAGAGATGGGTGAATCTAATTAATTTCTTCTGTTTTTCACTCCTCAGACATTTCACAGCATCTTGTTCGCTTGGAAGGTTCTTGCTGATCAATCTGCCAGTGGCCAAGAGAGGAACTTCATTATTAACCTGAAGGAACCAAACACCAAAGACATGAAAGAGGAAGAACCAGAACCACAAGGAATTAAAGAAGAACAGCTTGGACTGTGTATCTTTCCAGATGAAAAGCAACTTGTTAAGCAGGAGACAGAAACCTTTGTAGGGTTTTCTGCTTGTGACAAACTATTTCAAGTTGAACCTGAACTGCAACAGATGAACGTGACAAAGGAGGAACCAGAACCTGTAGAGATTAAAGAGGAACATGGGGATCTCTGGAGTAATGAGGATGAGGAGCAGCTTGTAGTGAAGCAAGAGGCTTGCACCTTTAAGGTGACTCCTCTGGATTTAAAACATGACACAAATGAACCAGAAGAGAAAATGAACCAACTTCTCAATGCAGACTCCCCTGAAGGTGAGAAGCAGCATCAGCAGGATAATAATCATGAAGAGTCAGGATCAAACAGAGATGAAGAGCTAAAGCGTAAAAAGAGACGAGAGAAAACCAAAGATCACAGTGATGGTTCAAAACTAAAAACACATAACACCAATAAACCTTGTGAAGTATGTGGTAAATGTTTCACCAAGTGTAGCTGTTTGACTAATCAAATTAGGAAAAATAGAGGAGAGAAATCTTTCCTTTGTGAGCTTTGTGGAAAAGGTTTCCCCGGTCAAAGTCATTTGAATATCCACATGAGAGCCCACACAGGGGAGAAACCTTTTTCTTGTCCAACTTGTGCAAAAAGTTTTTCCACTAATGGTTCCCTGAGTAGGCACATAAGAACTCATATGGACGATAAACCATACCCTTGTGAAATGTGTGATAAATCTTTCAGCTTTGGTAGTCATTTAGCTGATCACATGAGAATGCACACGGGGGAGAAGCCTTTTTCCTGTCCAACTTGTGCAAAAGGTTTTTCCTCTAAAGATAGCCTGATTAAGCACATAAGAACTCATACGGGCCATAAGCCATATGTTTGTGGAATGTGTGACAAATCTTTCAGCTTTGGTCATCATTTAGCTACTCATGTGAGAACACACACAGGTGAGAAGCCTTTCTCCTGTCCAACTTGTGCAAAAGGTTTTTCTACTAAAGGTCACCTGAATATCCACCTAAGAACTCATACGGGTGAGAAGCCATATCATTGTGATGTGTGTGATAAATCTTTTACTTCCTCTAGTTGTAGGATTAGACATATGAGAACTCACAGGTGAGAAGCTGTATGCTTCTAAAGCGTGTGCTAAGTCTTTCAGAAACAGTTGTCATCTGGCTGAGACGGTGTCTTTCTCACGGCCAAAACTTAACAGATCAAAAACTGATCTAAAAGGAACAAACCATAAAAATCTAATAAAAATCAATACGGCTCACCTTGAACCAAAAAATAAAAGAATTAAATGTGGTCTATTAAATATAAAGTCTCTCCCTCCAAAGACTGTTAGTTAATGAATTGATTTCTGATAATCAGATTGATTTGTTTTGTCTCACAGAAACCAGGCTACAAGAGGACTACGTTAGTATAAATGAGTCAACTCCCTCCAATTATTCAAATTTCCACATTCCCAGATCTGTGGGAAGAGGAGGAGGAGTGGCAACCATCTTTCAGTCTGATTTATTAATTAGTCCCAGGCCAATTAATAACTACAGTTCTTTTGAGCATTTAACCCTCAGTTTCCCTCATCCAAACTGCAAAGCAATAAAACCTCTTCTGTTTGTTGATTTGTATCGTCCACCAGGCCCTTACACTCAGTTTTTGGATCAGCTGTCAGACTTCTTATCTGATTTGGTGTTAAATACTGACAAGGTTATTATAGTGGGTGATTTTAACATCCATGTTGGCACTGAATGTGATAACCTTAGTGTAGCCTTTAAAACTATCCTAGATTCAATTGGTTTTGCTCAAAATGTGCTTAAACCGACGCACTCTTGGCTCCATACTTTGGACCTTGTGCTGACATATGGCATTGATTGTGAGGTATTAACAGTATTTCCTCACAACCCTGTCCTATCTGATCATTTTTTAATAACATTTGAGTTTAATCTAACTGAGTTCTCCACCCCCAAAAGAGGGTTCCATTATAGTAGATCTTTATCGGACAATGCTGCATCAAACTTTAAAGAGTCTGTCCCCCTTTTAATATCCTCAGTATTGCAGAAATGCCCTGTAGATGTCAGCAATGTTGTTTCTTCTCATTCACAAATAGATGTCTTTGCTAACAATGTGACTTCGTCATTGCGTTCCGCATTGGACAATGTAGCTCCCTTGAAAAAGAAGGTGATTATTCACAGGAAGCTGGCTCCCTGGTTTAATTCAGAGCTGCATTCCTTGAAGCACAATGTTAGGAAATTGGAGAGAAAATGGCGCTCTACACACCAAGAGGAATCCTACCTAATCTGGAGGGACAGTCTATTGTTGTATAACAAGACCATTCGCAGAGTTAGAGCAGCATATTTTTCATCATTAATTGAAGAGAATAAAAATAATCCTAGATTTCTCTTTAGTACAGTTGCCAAACTTACATAGAGTCATAGCTCCGTTTATCCATCCATTCCCTTAGCTCTTAGCAGTAATGATTTTATGGGATTCTTCATAAATAAAACTGATTCCATTAAAAATAAAATAATTGGCATCCTCCCAAACATGATTACCTCGTTCTCAGTAAGTGAGGCAGCGTTGGAGGAATCTTTAGAAACTGCACTGTGTCTGAACTGTTTAGAAGCAGTAGAGCTTTCTGAGCTATCTAAAATATTAGCTTCATCTAAACCTACCTGTATGTTAGACCCAATCCCAACCAAGTTGTTTAAGGAGATATTCCCTTTGATCAGTGGTCCTATTTTAGACATGATTAATCTATCCTTAGTAAATGGATATGTACCACAGGCTTTTAAAGTAGCTATTATTAAACCTAAATCTCCTACAAAGACTTGAGCATACTGTAGGGATTAAGGGGAAAGCATCAGGCTGGTTTAATCTGTCGGACAGATTCCAGTTTGTTCATGTTAATAATAAATCTTCTTCAAGCTCTAGGGTCACGTGTGGAGTACCACAGGGTTCAGTCCTTGGACCAATTCTCTTTACTATATATATGCTTCCGATTGGCAAAATTATCAGACAGCATGGGATTAATTTCCACTGTTATGCTGATGAAACTCAGCTATATTTATCCATAAATCCTGATGAATCCAATAAATTACTTTGACTGCAGTCATCTCTTGATGACATCAAAAGCTGGATGACTTTAAATTTCCTCAAAAAATAAACTTCTTAATCAATCACTGAATCTGGATGGCATTAACTTGGCCTCTGGTAGTAAAGTAAAAAATCTTGGTGTTATTTTCGACCAAGACATGTCATTTAAATCCCATATTAAACAGGTTTCCAGAGTTTCCTTTTTTCACCTCAGGAATATCGCCAAAATTAGAAACATTCTGTCCAGGGGTGATGCTGAAAAACTAGTCCATGCATTTGTTACTTCAAGGCTGGACTATTGTAATTCTTTACTATCAGGAAGTCCACAAAATGCAGTTCAAAGCCTTCAGCTGATCCAAAATGCTGCAGCGAGAGTTCTGATGAAAATCAACAAGCGGGATCATATTTCTCCAATTTTAGCTTCCCTTCATTGGCTTCCTGTTAAATCAAGAATAGAATTTAAAATTCTCCTTCTAACGTATAAAGCCCTTAATAATCAAGCTCCATCATATATCAGAGCTCTGATTACCCCGTATGTTCCTAACAGAGCACTTCGCTCTCAGGCTGCAGGTCTGCTGGTGGTTCCTAGAGTCTCTAAAAGTAGAATGGGAGGCAGATCCTTTAGCTATCAGGCTCCTCTCCTGTGGAACCAACTCCCAGTTTTGGTCCGTGAAGCAGACACCCCGTCTACTTTTACGACTAATCTTAAAACTTTCCTTTTTGACAAAGCTTATAGTCAGAGTGGCTCATGTTACCCTGAGCTACCTCTATAGTTATGCTGCTATAGGCTTAGGCTACTGGAGCACATCAGGGCATATTTTTCTCACTCTACTGATTTCTACTGTTCTCCAGATTTGCATTGCATTACATTGAAATGACTGTTGTCATTTCAGCTTTTAACTTTTTGTTCTCTCTCTTTTTTCTTCATAGTAGGTACACCTGGTCTGACGTTCTGTTAACTGTGACATCATCCAGAGAAGACAGATCACCTCTATTACCATCTAATGTAGAACAGATTACTAGATCAATGTGTGCTTCTGTGCTTTTTTGTCTCTCTTGTTGTGTCTCTGCTCTGTCTTCTGTAACCCCCAGTCGGTCGAGGCAGATGACCGTTCATACTGAGCCCGGTTCTGCCGGAGGTTTTTCCTTCCCGTTAACGGGTGTTTTTTCTTTCCACTGTCGCTTCATGCTTGCTCAGTATGAGGGATTGCAGCAAAGCCATGTACAATGCAGATGACTCTCCCTGTAGCTCTACGCTTCTCCAGGAGTGAATGCTGCTTGTCGGGACTTTGATGCAATCAACTGGTTTCCTTATATAGGAACATTTTTGACTAATCTGTATAATCTGACCCAATCTGTATAATATGATTGATATTAATTTTGTAAAGTGCCTTGAGATGACATGTTTCATGAATTGGCGCTATATGAATAAAATTGAATTGAATTGAATTGGCTGATCACATGCTAACCTACAGGTGAGAAGCCTTTCCTGTGTCTGATGTGTAGAAAATGTTTCTTCAAGCAAAGCAGTTCAAGTGTCCACATGAGAATCCATGGTGATGAGAGGCCTCACTCTTCAGATACATATTAAAATCAATGACTGTTGTAAATTTGCTAAACACAACATACAGGTCTGTTTGATCATTAAATAAGTTATAACTTCTGCTTATTCATGGATTGTTGGAGCCATCTACTGAACAACTATAAAAGACTTGATCTTCCCTGGTGTGTTATTTAATCATTAGAATGAGATTTAGATTAATTTTGTCTTTCCTCTGTTGTTCATTTGAATAAATGATGGGGCTCATGTGACACTAAAAAATAAAATTATATACTCAAACTTCATAAAAGTTAAACATTTTTACTCTTAAAGCTGACTGGTTTTTAGCTGTTTATAGTTCAACCCACCCTGACAAAAATATTTTCATTAAGAAAACCCCAGATCACAATGCTGCCAACACCAAGTTTCACTGTGCATGTAATGTTTTAATGATGTCTGAGGTTGATTTGTTGCAAACATGCCTTTTAGAGTTCAGTTTCATCGCAGGAATTTACCCACAGTTGGTAAATTCCTGCATGAACTCATGATGGAACACAGCAGTCCTCACAGAAGCTGATACACTCCTGATCAAAATCTTAAGACCAGTCAAAAAATTGCAAGAATTTGCATTTTGCACTATTGGATCTTAAGAAGGTTCTAAGTAGAGCTTCACAATGTTAAAAGGACAAATCAGTGCAAGAGACAAGAACATTTGAGCAGGGAATTGTCTGAAAACTGCATTTATACTCAAACATGATTTTTTCAGCTGATCAAAAGTTTAAGACCATAGCTCAAAAAAAACCAAAAACCCCCCAAAACAGAAATCAAAATGTCAAAAAAAAGGACTCAGTAATGAGTAGCTCCACCATTCTTGTTGATGACTTCAAACAATCGTTTAGGCATGCTCGATGCCAGTGTTTCCAGGAGGCTAGTGGGAACGTTGCTCCAAGTGTTGAAGATGGCTTCATGAAGGGCATCCATTGTCTGGAACTGATGTCCATTTTTGTAAACTTCCCTTGCCATCCATCCCCAAATGTTCTCAATTGTGTTTAGATCCGGGGAACATGCAGGATGGTCCAAAAGAGTGATGTTATTCTCTTGGAAGAACTCCTTTGTCAGGCGGGCATTGTGAACTGCAGCATTGTCCTGTTTGGGTAGAGGATCGTCCCGTGTCTTGACGGACAGCCAATCGGATCCTGCGGCTCAGAGCTGGTGAAATTTTTTGGGGTCTACCACTTGACTTTTTTGTTCCATAACCCTCAGGATCATTTAAAAAATGCAAAATGACTGTCTTACTGCGTCCAACCTCAGCAGCGATGGCACGTTGTGAGAGGCCTTGCTTATGCAGCTCAACAATCCTACCACGTTCAAAGTCAGTGAGCTTTTTTGCTTTTGCCATCAGGAGGTCTTGACAGTGTAAAGACTTCACAGAAAATGACATGGAATCCAGATGTTTGCACAGCTTTTGGCTTTTAAAGACTATGGTCTTAAACTTTTGATCAGCTGAAAAAATCATGTTTGAGTGTAAATGCAGTTTTCAGACAATTCCCTGCTCAAATGTTCTTGTCTCTTGCACTGATTTGTCCTTTTAACATTGTGAAGCTCTACTTAGAACCTTCTTAAGATCCAATGGTGCAAAATGCAAATTCTTGCAATTTTTTGACTGGTCTTAAGATTTTGATCAGGAGTGTATATGATGTCACAGCCTCTGTGAACTCATCCACTGTTGGTAGCAGCTCTGAAAACATCCCAGTCCATAGAATCCAAACACGCCTGAAGTTTAACCTGTTGTTAAACTTTTATTTAATGAAGACCAGGAAGTTATTCTGTTCAGAAAAACGTGCGTCTCGATCCTGTGAAGTGTGCTTTTTGTACTACATGCCATTTTGAGTTACCATTGTGACATAATTAGCGAAAAACCTCATAAGACTCTCATATTGGATGTGTGGATTCTCTTACTGGCTCTGCAGTAAGGTTTTTGTTCAAAAACTTTCATCTAAAAACTTCATTCAAATTTTAAAATGTTAAAATTAGTTATTTTTTAAATATTTCTTTTTTTGGCTTTTTTGCTCTCATTGAAATGAATGGCAAATTGTTAAACTTTTTCGCCCTCTAACTACTACTGCAAAACTTAATCATTTTGCTATCAACACATTCAGCTCGTTCACAACATTACTGCTATATCTCATGGTTATGGTAACTTTCAAATTTTAACATGTTCAAATAACCTTCAACTACATTAAACTAATTCAGCTTTTTTGATTTCAGTTAGAAACTTCATTCCAATTTTAAAATGTTCACATAAACGTTTTGCTGACTTCTATGATTTTTCACAACATTGCTGCTATATCTCATGGTGTTAAGGAATGAGTCGAAAAATCTAAGAAGCACAGGGAAGCCTTTGATGAAAAAATAGTAACAAATGTATTCACCAAAAAGAATTAAAACTTCTAACATAAAACTGGTTCCATAAGAAAAAAGAGAAAAATCAACATAAGCAGATGGGTTGTCAATGCATGCGCATGCGCCTTTCTTTGTGTGCATGCGCAAAAGCAGCATGCTGCAGTTACATGTCACTCCGTTTCTCTTTTTAACTTTCTTACTTTTATCTTTTTTTGATTGCTCTTGTTTTTTCACGGTAACTCTGTGAAGTACTGTCCTCTCTAACGAGGTCGTTCTCAGAGAGTTTTCGTGCTTTTTCATGTTGTTTTTATCACGCAGCGCTCACCGGGACACGCTGCCATTGTTTACTCCGGAGAACATCTGATCGCTCTAATGCCGACCGGGGGTCCGTTCTTCGTACGTTGCTTAAAACATCCAAGATCAAATGACACATCCAAGATGATTTCATCCGGCTAATCATGATCCGGCTAATTGGGTTCTTCGAACACACCTGTTGTTTAGGATTAGTATGGCTGGATTGAGTTATCTGAGACAACTGCGCGTGCCTGCGTTTGTTTAAAAGGGGAAATGTATCGATAGTAGAAACAATGATCAGCAACGCTGCTATTGGCTGTTCAGCATGGCCAAAGAACGCCCACAGTTTTTCTCCCAAGCAGAACAAGAGCTTTTAATGGAAGGTTATGCCGAATTTGAGTCATTAATTAAAACACCTCAAAATCTGTTAAAGCCAGGAGAGAGGGCTGGCAAAAAGCAGCGGACAAATTAATGCGTAAATACTGTCCATGGTAGATGTTTCTATCACTTTCTACAGTATGAATTTTTGCATTTTAATAATCTCATATTTACTTTGTTCTTTTATGTCAGAGCCTCCACAGGACCCACTAGAACATGGGGACAAGTAAAAGTGAAATACAAGAATATTCTACAAAATGGTAGCCTTTAATTATTATACTTTATTTTAAAAAGGCACTTGTTATGTCAAGAGATCCAAGTTTCAGTGTCATTCCTTAGACACGGGAAGTAAAGGACATGTGCAAACTGGGAATTTTAACAAAAAAAAATCTTTATCCATAAAAAATGAAAATTTTCCTTTTCCAAGTCATCCACAGTTTACACGGTAAAACTGTATTGCTCCGTGGCTAGATAATCCATCCATAGTTTTTTCTAATACAATATACGGCTCGACAGGAAGCAAGCCTTTCAAAGTAAACTAAACTTCACAATAAAATGGCCCGAACAAATCTTCTTACTGAATATGATAAAAATAAAAAGCAAACTATCATACAAATAACTTAAATATTTTAGATTTATGGCTCCAACACCGCTTTTTCCTCTTTAAAAGCCACTGTTAAATTATGTGTTTGTCTGTTTATAACAGCCACCAAGAAAATCTCTCTACAATAGACCCCTTGCAACCACGTGACTCCGTTACCCAGAACCCCTTGCGTGGCGGCCATATTGGTTGGCACGCCATTTGACGAAATGACGAGTTCTCCGGGTATTTTTCTCCTTTAGATAACGTATCACAAGATCGTTTTAAGACTAAGTTGATGGTTGATGGTATCAGATTGCCAGATCCACACAGCAAAAGCCTGAAGGGACGGAGCGAGTCTGTGAAATGCTGCCAAGGGTTTCGTACTGCGACACAGCTGCTTTATAAACACGCAGGCCAGTACGGACAAGAGAGCACGAAAGCCCCTGAAACCACTGGATGGCTGCAATTATTTTATATCAGGAAAAAGGCTCCAGCAAACCCCCGCGACGCCATGAGGGATTAAGCGGGTCAGAACATGGATGGATGGATGTTCAGACATGTTTGTGTAACATACGAACGCGGAGTCGGGCAGGAAGACCCGCCCGGTAGGTTAAAAAAACATAGTTCACTACGGATTATTTTGGTGTTTTTGTCTTGTTAAAATGGGTGGGGGTGTCGGCGACATTGCAGCGTAAACACAGAAGTACTAGCGCCCGTGAACGGGCGGAGGGGAGGTGGCGATCGTTACACTGGCCGGAGAGCCGCCGCTGTCTGGAGCAGCACCCGCTTCCTGCTGCTCCAGACAGCGGCGGCTACAGCAGCAACAGCGGCTCTCCGGCCAGTGTAGCGATCGCTACACCGGCCGCCACAGCCGCCGCTGTTGCTGCTGTAGCCGCCGCTGTCTGGAGCAGCACCCGCTTCCTGCTGCTTCAGACAGCGGCGGCTGCGGCGGCCGGTGTAGCGATCGTTACACTGGCCGGAGAGCCGCCGCTGTCTGGAGCAGCACCCGCTTCCTGCTGCTCCAGACAGCTGCGGGTACAGCAGCAACAGCGGCTTCTCCGGCCAGTGTAGCGATCGCTACACCGGCCGCCGCAGCCGCCGCTGTCTGCTGCTTCAGACAGCGGCGGCTGCTGTAGCGATCGCTACACGGGCCGCTTCTCCGGCCCGTCTAGCGATCGCCACCTCCCCTCCGCCGCTATTTAAGTAGAACAATGAATAGAGCAGAATTAAGTTGTATTTACCGGAGATGAAGTGTAGACTGCAAATTCTCTCGTAGTATGATGGATCCCCCAGTCAAATAAACGACAGAAACGTACATCCAACGATTTGGAATGCCTCTGTGTGCAACCGGGAGCACAACAAGTCGTAGGCATTGTTTAGATTCCAAAAATAAACTAACTAAAAGTATGCTCTAAATCACCCGTTTTGTCATGTCGTAGACGGGCTGTCAGGCTAGCGTGCCCACCAAGATGGAGGCGCGCACCCCCGATCACGTGACTGTGACGTCAGATGCAAGGGGTCTATTGTGGAATGTGTGATAAATCTTTCAGCAATGGTAGTTATTTAGCTGTTCACATCAGAGCCCACACAGGTGAGAAGCCTTTTTCCTGTCCAACTTGTTCAAAAGGGTTTTCCAGTAAAAGTAGGCTGAATATTCACATAAGAACTCATACAGGCGAGAAGCCGTATGCTTGTGGAATGTGTGATAAAGCTTACAGTTTTGAAAGTAGTCTAGCTAATCACATCAGAAAGCACACAGGTGAGAAGCCTTTTTCCTGTCCAACTTGTGCAAAAGGATTTTCTCAAAAAGGTAACCTGGTTATTCACATAAGAACTCATATGGGCCTGAAACCATACAATTGTGAAATGTGTGATGAATCTTTCAGCACTGGTAGTTATTTAGCTCGTCACATGAGAACGCACACAGGTGAGAAGCCTTTCTCCTGTCCAACTTGTGCAAAAAGTTTTTCCACTAAAGGTAACCTGATTATTCACAATGGAACTCATACGGGTGAGAAGCCATATCATTGTAAGGTGTGTGATAAATCTTTTACTTCCTCTGGTAATAGGATTAGACATATGAGAACTCACAGGTGAGAAGCTGTATGCTTCTAAAGCGTCCGCTAAGTCTTTCAGAAACAGTTGTCATCTGTCTGACCACATGCTAACCCACAGGTGAGAAGCCTTTCCTGTGTCTGATGTGTAGAAAATGTTTCTTCAAGCAAAGCAATCCAAGTGACCACATGAGAATCCATGGTGATGAGAGGCCTCACTATTCAGATACATATTAAAATCAATGACTGTTGTAAATTAGCTAAACACAACATACAAGTCAGTTTAATCATTAAATGACAAGTTATAACTTCTGCTTATTCATGGCTTGATGGAGCCATCTACTGAACAACTATAAAGGATTTAATGATCAGGGTTTTAGGAGATTACATTTTTGTCATTCCTCTGTTGTTCATTTGGATAAATGATTGGGCTCGTGACGTCAAAGTATGAAATTATATGCCTACTGTGTATATAGCTCTGTGTATATATATATATATTGTCTGCACCAACAACACCAAGTCAAATTCCTTGTAAGTGCAAACCTACTTGCCAATAAACTTGATTCTGATATACTTCTCCTTCATAAAAGTAAAACTTTTTTACTATCAAAGCTGACTGGTTTTTAGCGCTGTTTATAGTTCAACCCACCCTGACAAAAATTATTTCCATAAAGAAAACCCCAGATCATGATTCTGCCAACACCAAATTTCACTGTGGATGTAATGTGTGTTTTAATGATGTCTGAGGTTAATTTATTGCAAACATACCTTTTCGAGTTATGTTTCATCTCTGGGTTGTGAACGCCACCCACATTTGCTAAATTCCTTCATGATCTCAAAAAGTGCAACATGGTTACTGTTTGTCTGTTACCTGTTGTAGTCCTGAGCATTTTTCTTTATCTTGAATTGTACATAATGTATTTGTATTTTGTAGTTGTATGAATGTTAAAGGTAGAAAAGTAGGAGGTGATTTTACAGGGCGGCTCTTTTCGATGTGGTCTTGGCTCAGGCAGTCAGCAGCCAACTGTTCATAGTTCAATAAGTCACCGCTTCAAGATAGCTAGCAGAACACAACAGAGTGCGATTAGTATTTTTATCCAGATCAATACAGTCAACCATTAATTAAAACCTCCTTCAAGCAATTTCACAATCAAATATTCTTATCCATGATTACTTTCATAGTAGCCTGCAATCTTAGTTCTGCAATGTAATCATTACATGCAAGTTAGCTGACATGAATGTATAGTCAGCAGTATTTATTAAAAGCAATTCTCAAACGTGTCTTACTTTTCAATGCCTGGCAGTTGTGTGTCATCTGTAACAGAATGTTTCTGTTCTGAATCTATGGATGTTTCTACTCATTACTATGTAGCTAAGTTAAAAAAAATTGATTCAATGTGGTGTTAATTTGAATAAGGACCTACTGTATATTTAGGGATCTTTGTGAAGAACCTGTTGTTAAACCTTTGAACGTGTTATAAATATGTTAAAACTGTGTTTTTAAAGACCAAAAACAGTAAAACTCTGTTTTAAAGGTGCAGTAATTTATAGATTTTTAAATTATTCCATTGTTATCAGAAGCATTGTGACATATTTTGTCTTATTTTAAAAAGCTTAGTTGAGATAAAAAGAAGTGGTCGAGGGCCTAAAAACTTTACTTGCCAGTCATTGGTTAATATTCAGGTTGTGGGAGTAACATACATAGACATATATTAAAGCTAGACCCAGTAGAATTGGGGCCGCCATCTTGGAAGTAGTCACCTTTCCCACTTTCCATAAACACGACGCTTTTCAAAGCATCGTTTTGCTTACTTGAAGGCAACCTTTGCGTGATGTCCCTTTTAAGATAACAGCATGGTTTTTGTGAGAGCATGATTTCACGTTTTTTCTATCTATTCTACCACTACGTCTCTTCGTTCAACAACGTTATGTCAGCGCTATGTTAACGGTCGCGTAGCCATCAACATGGCCGCCACGTCCCACAATGCAACGCGGATCCCAAGCCTTATAGGCCGGAGCGGCGCATGCGGCTTTAACATCCTTCATATGCAGCCTATCAGCGTACCTCGAGTCGCTGTTGCACGTTCCATAACAACAATGTTTAAAAACCATGGTTAGGAGACGTCTTAGACTTAGAAAAAGCAATAGTTTTACTGAGTAAAACCAAGGGTAACGTACAGCGAAAGAGTGGAGGACAACGCATATTTGCCCTACCTGTACCACGTGATATGACGTCACGTTCTAAAAATAGCACGCTCGCGGTACGCCATTTTTCTCGGCGTGGTAAGAGGTCGCTAGCCTAGCTTTAGCCTCACAATGACCTTCTCCCCTAGCCATCCATCAGCTTCTCCATCTCTGTCTAAGTCTCCCCCTATCTCCTGCTCTCTGTGTCAGATGTTTAGGTTTTTGTCTGCCTCCTTCAGTGATAATGGTACATGTAATAAATCTTGTGTTTTTGTAGCTTTGGAGGCGAGGGTGTCAAAATTGGAAACCCGGCTCCGTGCTGTTGAAAAACCGGCTGATAGCCGCCCCTAAGCTAGCGCGGAGCACCATAGATTGACTTCACGTAGCTGTCCTCCAGGAGCAGCAGCCGGGTAACCAGGCCGGCTGGGTGACGGTTCGTAGGAAACAAAGTTCTAGATTCCAGCCCCCAGGTCACCACCAACCCGTCTGCATTTCAAAATGATTTTCCCCACTCAGCGACACACCCGCTGAGAAGCTGACTCTGGTGATTGGCAGCTCATAGTCAGAAAAATAGTCAAATCCTACCTGAAACTACTGGCTAAGGATAAGCGTAAATACAGTTAGATTGTTATTCACGCTGATGGTAATGACACCCGGTTACGCCGATCGGAGGTCACTAAAGTTGGTGTTGATTTGGTGTGTAAGTTTGCAAAAACAATGTCGGACTCCATAATTTTCTCTGGTCCCCTGCCTGATCTGACCAGTGATGACATGTTTAGCCACGTCATCATTCAACCGCTGGTTGTCTAGGTGGTTTACTGAAAACGACGTGGGCTACATTGATAACTGGCAAACTTTCTGGGGAAAACCTGGTCTGATCCGGAGAGACGGCATTCATCCCACTTTGGATGGTGCAGCTCTTCTTTCTAGGAATCTGGCCGGATTTATTAGTTCTCCTAAATGCTGACAACCCAGGGTCCAGACCAGGAAGCAGAGCCGTAGTTTAACACACCTCTCTGCAGCTTCTGTACTGTTACCCACCCATTACCCTATTGAGACGGTGTCTTTCCCACGGCCAAAGCTGGATAGATCAAAAACGGATCTAAAAGGAACGAATCATAAAAATCTAATAAAAATCCATACGGTTCACCTTGAACCTAAAAATAAAACAATTAAATGTGGTCTATTAAATATAAGGTCTCTCCCTCCAAAGACTTTGTTAGTTAATGAATTGATTTCTGATAAACAGATTGATTTATTTCGTCTCACAGAAACCTGGCTACAAGAGGACTATGTTGGTATAAATGAGTCAACTCCCTCCAATTATTCAAATTTCCACATTCCCAGATCTATGGGAAGAGGAGGAGGAGTGGCAACCATCTTTCAGTCTGATTTATTAATTAGTCCCAGGCCAATTAATAATTACAGTTCTTTTGAGCATTTAACCCTCAGTTTCCCTCATCCAAACTGCAAAGCAATAAAACCTCTTCTGTTTATTGTTTTGTATCGTCCACCAGGCCCTTACACTCAGTTTTTGGATCAACTGTCAGACTTCTTATCTGATTTGGTGTTAAATACTGACAAGGTTATTATAGTGGGTGATTTTAACATCCATGTTGACACTGAATGTGATAACCTTAGAGTCTACACACCATGAGGAAACAGTCTACTGTTGAATAAAAAGACCCTTCGCAAAGTTAGAGCAGCATATTTTTCATTATTAATTGAGGAGAATAAAAATAATCCTAGTTTTCTCTTCAGTACAGTTGCCAAATTTACCCAGAGTCATAGCTCTGTTGATCCATCCATTCCCTTAGCTCTTAGCAGCAATGACTTTATGGGATTCTTCATAAATAAAATTTATTCCATTAAAAATAAAATAACTGGAATCCTCTCAAACATGATTACTTCATTCTAAAAGTAAAATGGGAGATAGATCCTTTATCTATCAGGCTCCTCTCCTGTGGAACCAACTCCCAGTTTTGGCTATCACCGCATCTACTTTTAAGACTAATTTTAAAACTTTCCTTTTTGACAAAGCTTATAGTTAGAGTGGCTCATGTTACTCTGAGCTACCTCTATAGTTATGCTGCTATAGGCTTAGGCTGCTGGAGGACATCAGGGTCTATTTTTCTCACTCTACTGATTTCTACTGTTCTCCAGATTTGCATTGCATTACATTGAAATGACTGTTGTCATTTCAGCTTTTAACTTTTTGTTCTCTCTCTTTTTTTCTTCATAGTAGGTACATCTGGTCTGACGTTCTGTTGACTGTGACATCATCCAGGGAGGACAGATCACCGACTATTACCATCTAATGTAGAACAGATTACTAGATCAATGTGTGCTTCTGTGCTTTTTTGTCTCTCTTGTTGTGTCTCTGCTCTGTCTTCTGTAACCCCAGTCGGTCGAGGCAGATGACCGTTCATACTGAGCCCGGTTCTGCTAGAGGTTTTTCCTTCCCGTTAATGGGTGGTTTTTCTTCCCACTGTCGCTTCATGCTTGCTCAGTATGAGGGATTGCTGCAAAGCCATGGACAATGCAGACGACTCTCCCTGTAGCTCTACGCTTCTCCAGGAGTGAATGCTGCTTGTCGGGACTTTGATGCAATCAACTGGTTTTCTTATATAGGAACATTTTTTGACCAATCTGTATAATCTGACCCAATCTGTATAATATGATTGAACTTAACTTTGTAAAGTGCCTTGAGATGACATGTTTCATGAATTGGCGCTATATAAATAAAATTGAATTGAATTGAATTGAATTAAGATAGCCGGGCCAAAGTGGCTGAAGAAGGCAGTAGGCAGGTGATGTCCAGTGTAGCAGGTGATTTATTTACAACAAAAATAATGAAAAAAAAACATTTACAAAAATCCAAAAAATAACTCAAACGTTAACATGGCTCAACAGATCCTAACTGAACTTAAAAATAACCAAAATTAACGGCAAGTGTACTCAGATACACTGACCTGGTTCTCTTCTCCCTCATGAACATCTCAACTTTCTCTCTTTAAATACTTTCATTTGTGGCAGACAAAATGGCCTCCAGTGGACTCGGTAACCCTATACCATTTATATTCAACTCTCATGTGACAGATTCTGGGGGGAGGTATATACTTGTTAATGGTACTCTTAATATTGTCCCTTTGGCTCTTCTTAATATTTATATACCTAATTATGACTTCCCAGAGTTTTTTCAAAAGATGTTCAACCTCGTGGCTGATTGCAATGAAAATAAGATGATTGTAGGTGGCGACTTTAATGATTGTCCTTGATCAATCTTCAGCCAAAACTGCTCCGTTGTTAAAGTCCACACCAGTAATTAATGAATTAGCGCTAGATCAATGGGCCTGATTGACACCTGGCAACGTTTGCACGCTTCAGAGAGACAGCATTCTTCTTTTTCTTCCGTACACAAATCCTCCACGAGAATTGATCATTTTTTCATTGACTCTAATCTATTACCTATGGTTCTAAAATCTGCTCATCGGGGCATTCTCATGTCTCTCCTACATTGAACTTAATTTTAGAATTCATAGAACGCAATTCGCCTGGAAATTTAATCCCTCCTTGAATTTGAACGACTCTTTTAGCAAATTTCTCTCTCAGAGAACATCAGATTTTTTTGAACTTTAACAATAATAGAGCTGTTTCAGACTCCACTTTTTGGGAATCTTATCATGTGGCTGAAATTGAGAAAAAATTAATTACTGTGGAAGATGATTTTTGCAATTAATTTTGATAACAGCTATTCTGCTATTGTAAAGCTGAAATATGAATAGAATCGTAAACACGCTTAAATCGGAGGTGACTGGACTTCGCTCAGTTCTTTCTCAAAACGTCTTGACACCTATCCAGGCGTCTTTGTCAAGTCCGGTGGCTCTCCTGCAACCTGCAGTTGGTGCGCTGCTGTTTTAAAGCACATGGAGGCCCGTCCTCCTCTGTGCATTCTAAGTCAGATTCAAATCAATGACCCACCCGCCACTGTCCTGGGTCGTTAGACGCTACTGCTGGGTGTGAGTGGAGTACTTGGTCACCTGGATCATGACGAGACCGCTGATGTAATCTCCTTGGAATTACATCAGCGGTCTCGTTGAATTGAATTAACAGAGACTCCTGGAATAGGTGTTGAACGTTTTCAGAAAGAACCGAGCGAAAGTCTGGTTGCCCCCGATTTTAGGAATCACTTCCGTTTGGTGTTGCGTTGTTGCTGTTGAGATGATCCGGAATTTTAACTGAACTTTTAACTGAGAATTTTCACAAGCATGAATGGGCGGTCGTTAAAGCCATTAAGCCAGCAAATCTGCTGGCTTAATGGCTTTAACAACTTTCCATTACTAAGGAGTGGACCTGTTTCGGTTGAATTTGCATGTTATCTAAGCCATTACAAGGCCTTTGTTTGGCAGTAGTATAAAGCTTTATACTCCACATTACTCCAGACTTTTTGAATTGAGAAAGCTTCCTGGAGAGGAAGCGAAACGTCTTCAACTACGGAAAACAAGTCCAGTTACTTTGTTTTTTACTTTTTTTTGGAACTTTATAAATAAAGTTTGAGTTGAGTTGAGTTGAATGTCTTTTCTCTTAGTTTCCTGCTTCAACAGAAGCTGTTCTTCATCAGGATTAGTGTAAAGATCGTCCTGTTCCTCCTTACCCTCTTCAGATTTCAGTTCCTTCTTTGCCTTTATCATCTGGTGAAGCTGTGATTCTTCGTGGAGCAGTACCTCATAAGAAGCCTTCTGTTTCACTACAAGCGGTTCTTCATTGTGTGAGAGGCTCAGTTCAACCTGTTCTTCCTTGACTGGTTCAGGTTGTGGTTCCTCAGTGTTGTTATTTCCTTGATAAAAAGTCACCATAACGCTGTCGCTGTCCATCTCCTGCTTAACTACAATCTGTTCTGTACCCTGAAAAAGTTCTACTTGTTTGTCTGCTTCATCGGTCAACTCTATTAGCCTCGGTTCTAGTCCTTCTTGCTCTTTCTTCTCCAGGGGTCCGTTCTTCATACATTTCTTAAAACATCCGAGATCAAATGAGACATCCAAGATGATTTCATCCGGCTAATTGGGTTCTTCCAACACACCTGTTGTTTATGATTAGTATGGCTGGATTAAGTTATCTGAGACAACTGCGCGTTCATGCGTTTGTTTAAAAGGGGAAATGTATCGATAGTAGAAACATTGATCAGCAACGCTGCTATTGGCTGTTCAGCATGGCCAAAGAACGCCCACAGTTTTTCTCCAAAGCAGAACAAGAGCTTTTAATGGAAGGTTATGCCGAATTTGAGTCATTAATTAAAACACCTCAAAATCTGTTAAAGCCAGGAGAGAGGGCTGGCAAAAAGCAGCAGACAAATTAATGCGTAAATACTGTCCATGGTAGATGTTTCTATCACTTTCTACAGTATGAATTTTTGCATTTTAATAATCTCATATTTACTTTGTTCTTTTATGTCAGAGCCTCCACAGGACCCACTAGAACATGGGGACAAGTAAAAGTGAAATACAAGAATATTCTACAAAATGGTAGCCTTTAATTATTATACTATATTTTAAAAAGCCACTTGTTATGTCAACAGATCCAATATCGTTGTCATTCCTTAGACACTGGAAGTAAAGGGCGCGTGCAAACCGGGAATTTTAACTTAAAATTCTTTATCTATAAAAAATGAAGAAAAAATGCAAATACAAAAATGACGATACATCCGTTTTACAATTCTCCGTTTTTCCTTTTCCAAGTCATACACAGTTTACACGGTCAAAAACTGCATTGCTTCGTGTCTAGATAATCCGTTAATACAATATACGGCTCAACAGGAAGCAAGCCTTTCAAAATAAAACTAAACTTCACAATAAAATGGTCTGAACAAATCTTCTTACTGAATATGATAAAAATAAAAAGCAAACCATCATACAAATAACTTAAATATTTTCTATTTATGGCTCTAACACCACTTTTTCCTCTTTAAAAGCCACTGTTAAATGATGTTTGCCTGTTTATAACAGCCACCAAGAAAAATCTCTCAACAATTACACTGTCGCGCTGCGCTAAAGGATCCTTTAGCGCAGCGCGACAAAAAAAAAAAAAAGAAAAAAAAAAAAAAAAAAAAAAAAAAAAAAAAAAAAAAAAAAAAAAGGATCCTGTCTATTGCGCAATACGCGATTAATTCAAAAAACTCTGCAAATTATTCTTGCACCTTCCGCAACATGTCTACCGGACATGCCTTCCGGACATGGCTACGGCAGACTTCCCTATCTTCTCCGCTTATAAAGCTGCAATCTAATCCTGTTTACATGAAATAAGCCTGTTCTCGAGCAGATTTAAGCTTGCGCACATGTTGCTATGACAGCAAGTCCAGGATGAGTTTCGAAGAACCAAAAAATCCAAGATCATGCCAAATCGTCAACAATCAAATCCAGTTAACTGAGCTAGCGACATACGAAGAACGGACCCCTGGTCTTTATGTCAAGTATTTACATTTATCCAAGTCATCTTATTCAAGTCTTCAGACAAGGTTCCTACCGGTGTCGTTCTATTCCTAAGAAAGTACATTTTCTCCTCTATCTTAGTCCACATTATAGTTTCTAATCATGTCATAAGTTGTAAATTACAAAGCAATATTTTTAAAACTGGTTCATACACTTGAGAGTATTGTTCTGAATAGGGGGTATTTAAGTTGACACGTTTGCTCCACGCTGTTAATACTCTGCGCCCAACTCAAAATCTAGCAAAAAATATCCAAATTGCTTCCATCGAGTTGTCCAAATAAGCTTTTAAATGGGCGACACAAACATTGCCTATAATTTAATTTCAATATCGGGAAAAACTCTTCCTCCCTTTCCCAAAGATCTGTACATGATCTCTCTTTTTACTTTTTCGTGTTGACCTCCCCAGAGGAAATTAAACATTATATTCTGTAACATTACCATTATACCAAATGGGATATGGAGGGTAGTTGCCAGATGAGCCAGTGAAGCTATAACCTCTGACTTTAACACGAGAACCAAAACTAATCAAAGAAAGTTCTCTGTCTTTCCACTGGAGTAATTTTCCTTGAATTTTTGGGAGTTTTGCTTTCCAATTTTCTTTATCCATGTCTTTTCCTATTTGTACTCCTAGAACCTTTATTATATCTCTTTTTTCAACCAACCCCCACGTCTTTCTAATCTCCTTTCAATTAAACTAAAAAATGTCACTTTTATTCTTATTAACCTTCATGCCTGAGGCTAAACTTAACTTTTCACACACCTGTAGACTCTTGCATATGGCTGTATTGTCTGAAAGCAAGAGGGTCAAGTCATCCATATACATTGTGAATTTGGTTTCTTTGCCATTGCTGCCAGGAGGAATTATTCCTTTAATTATGCTGTTCTGTCTCAACGCACAAGCAAGAGGTTCCATTGCTATAATAAATAAAATGGGAGATAGTGGACAACCCTGTGAAACCCCTGATTTTACCGTAAAGGGGGGGAGTAAGCCTCCCATTTACAGACACTAAACTACTACACTCATTTTACAGTGCATGTATCCATCTCTTAAAATTGATATGAAAGTGCAGTTTTAACAGCTTTCAAAAAATTATGGTTCACACTATCAAATGCTTTCTCAAGGTCTATTCCCAAAGTACACAATGGGAGTGAACGCTGTTGACAATAAAGCTAACTGTCTCTTATTTAAGCTAAGCTATCAGTTATTCTACGTCCTGGTATTGCATAAGTTTGTTTGTTGCCTATTAGGCTTTCAATTACTGACTGCATACGAAAAAATAAAGTTTTAGACAAACTTTTTAGGTCAACTCCTAACAAGGTTAGAGGTCTCCAATTTTTAAGTTCACTTCAAAATCCTTTACGTTTGGAAATACCTGCAGATTAGAGACTGCATTGATAAAGCTAATTTTACACATTATGATATCCAATACATGATATCCTTGTATATGATATCCAATACATGATATCCTTGTATATGATATCCAATACAAGCATTGGTTGAATTTGCATGTTATCTAAGCCATTACAAGGCCTTTGTTTGGCAGTAGCATAAAGCTTGGTACTCCACATTACTCCAGACTTTTTGAATTGAGAAAGCTTCCTGGAGAGGAAGCGAAACGTCTTCAACTACGGAAAACAAGTCCAGTTGCTTTGTTTTTAATTTTTTTTGGAATGACCATGACCTGGATGACTGAGAATCTTCACCAGTTTATTTATAAAGCACATTTAAAACAACCGGGGTTGCCCAAAGTGCTGTACATATATCACAGTTGCAGGAAATAAGGTAAAAACTAAAAAGCTAAAAAAACATAAACACAAAGCAATAAAATAGAATGAAAATAAAATAGAATAAAAGAAGTTAAAATTAAAAAAATTAAAAAAAAACATTTTTCTTATTAAAACTAATAACAAAACAAATCAGGATCAGCTCCTCTCTACAAACTCGTCTGAAGCTGATAATCAACATAAGCATGAAAGCAACGATAGTAAGAATCTGTATACTTTCAAAATGTGTGGGAACTCCTTTGAAAACCGGAGTCTTTTGGCTGATCACACAAGAAGTCACTCAAATGAAAAATCGTTTGCGTGTCAGTTTTGTGGAAAAGCCTTTACCAAACAAAACAACTTGGCTGTCCACATTAGATCTCACACAGGCGAGAAGCCTTTCTCATGTCCTACTTGCTGAAAAGGTTTTACGCAAAAAGGAAACTTAAGCGTTCACATGGCAACGCATACTGGTGAGAAGCCTTTCTCATGCCCAACTTGTGGAAAAGATTTTACTCAGAAAAGTAACTTACACATTCACATGAAAACCCACACAGGTGAGAAGCTGTTTCCCTGTGAGCTGTGCAGGAAATCTTTCAGCTTTAGTTGTCAGCTAGCTAATCATATGGGAAGTCATACTGGTGAGAAGCCCTTTCTTTGTGTTGTGTGTGGAAAATGTTTCTCTAAACAAAATTACTTAACTGTCCACATGAAAATCCACACAGGTGAGAAGCCTTTTTCCTGTCCAACTTGTGGAAAAAGTTTTACTACAATGTAATTTGACTGTTCACATAAGATGTCACACAGGTGAAAAGCCATATCCTTGTGAAGTGTGTGGTAGATCTTTTATCAACAAAAGCCATTTGACCAATCATATGAGAACTCACACATGTGAGAAGCCTTTTTCTTGTCTGACCTGTGGAAAGAGTTTCACCAAACAAGGTAACTTGACTGACCACATAAGAAGTCACACAGGTGAGAAGCCGTATCCTTGTGAAGTGTGCGGCAAATCTTTTGTCAACAAAAGCCATTTGACAAATCATCTGAGAACTCATACAGGCGAGAAGCCGTACGACTGCAAGCTGTGCGGCAAATCTTTTACATACTGCAGTAGTATAGCTCAACATATGAAAACCCACACAGGTGAGAAGCCGTGTACTTGTAAAGTGTGTGGTAAATCATTCAGAAACAGTAATCATTTGGCATGTCATATGAGAACCCACACTGGCGAAAAACCTTTTTCATGTTCAATCTGTGGAAAAAGCTTTACGAAAAAAGGCAACTTGAGTATTCATGTGAAAACTCACACAGGCGAGAACTCCAACAGGTGAAAAAGTTTACAAAAAGAGAAAAAGAGTATTTCCTGTTACTTTTTTATGTTGCAAAACAAAACCTACAGATTTTGAAAACAAACAAATTTGGTGCTTTTCTTATTTAAAGCAGAGAAGTTTAATTTGAGTGTTTTTATTGTGTTTTGTTCCTTAGTTAATACAGAACATCTATGGATTATTTTGTTGGCCAGATATACGGTCTCCAAGCTGCTTGTCTCAAACACATTTCTTTTCATGTCGTCCTCCTAACTGGTCAGATTTCAAATTATAATCTCATATTTTAACTTTAAACGTTGCTGTCGCGACTTTCATATTGTTAGGCCATCTGTTATAAACCAGTGTCTGAGTGTTATGTTCCATATTTTACTTCATCACTCTTGTTATTCTTAGGGCTGGGCAAGTTAACGCGTTAATTTCGCGTTAATTCATTAGACTATTAACGGCGATATTTACTTTATCGCGCATTAACGCATGTTGCTCACATGCTTTTATTTTGTGAAGGTCTGTTGCTGCGGTGTAGGGGTTTGAATCAGAACAGTAGGTGGCGATAATGCGGCAATAACCTCGCTGTCAGCCCAGCCTCGGATTCAAACAGGAAGAAAGGTGCTGGCCGGAAAAGGGAAAACGCGGAAAAAAACAAAGCTGACATGGGAAAGGCTGTGTTTCCCGCAGGAATTTGCTTAGGCGAGGCGGTGAGTTGGCAGCCGGAACAAGTTTTGTGCGGATGACTGGCGGAGGGGGGGGGGTAGGGGGTCTGCATCGACGCCGTCGGTGAAGTCGCGTCTCGCTTCAAAGTATCCATGTGTTTTTGCCTGTTTTTTCCCTGCCATTCACTATATGCACGCGAGAAAGCAACAACAAAAAAACGCGTGTTAACGTCAAATAAACATGCAAGCATATCGAGTTAGCAAGCATTTCAGTTTAAAGTTCTTCCAGCAACGAATATGACAGAAACAAGTTAGTTGTAACCACTGCCAAGTTAAACTTTCTTATCACCGGAGCACCTTGAGTTTAACATATCACTTAAATGCCAAACACACTGTAGACATCACCAAACAATTCAATGACTCAGAGAAGCTAACCAATGTAATGGCGAAGTGGATAGCTACTGTAGACCTTTTTTTGTGCTTCACACTTTGGTATTGAAAATAAAATGGTAATGCTGCTCCCAGCGGTTACCTCAGAAATTGCCTGTTTTTGGTAGATTTTTTTCCCCATAAAGAGAATTTCCTGTCAGTGGCAATAAGCTTTAATTTATTATTATTGCTATTTTTTGTTTTACATGTTTAAGTTGAGCTTTACACTAAATATGTATTACTGATAAGTGCTACAAATGTTACAACACCTTTTTTTCATATGGCAGCAGAACATTAAAATAAAAGTGCTCTTTACACTATTTTTGAATTCATTCTTGGAGTTTGCGCATACAATGCGATTAATCATGATTAATCTGGCAACTTATGCGATTAATCGCAATTAAAGATTTTAATCGTTGCCCAGCCCTAGTTATTCTATAGTGCTGAGCTCATGTTTAATTTTGAGACTGCCCCATCATCATTAATGGGCCACCATTGTGTTGTTGATTCAATTATGATGTTTTACCAACTTTCTGTCAGCATGTCTGGCACTTGCATTTTTTGACTTAATAAAATATTGAAACATTACTATCGTGGTACACACCTAAAAAATCATTTAGGTGTAAAATATTGAAGAGCCACGGCACATGGACTTTATTTTGTCTTCAACGTCTTTTAGAACTAATTATTTAAAGGAGCCAGCCAGCCAGTTTTTTTCACCATGTTTTTTTTAAATATACAATTTCTGTGTTGTATCTAATATTTATGAAAAAATAAATGTATTGATCAGCAATATGAACATGACTTAGCCAGGTGTTTTCTTAATCAGCAGACATGCTTCACTTTTTTTCCAAATATATTTTTATTAGGATGTTGTTCACATACAGAAGAAAGTAAATCATATTGCTGGTGACTAGTGTAGTTATTTAGGATTATGACATAGCGTATTTGCAGTAACTAGAGTCTGTTAACATCGACCATATCGAACGGCACATTCTGTGGTCGTGGAAAAGATTGAATTAAATTATTTATTTATATAGTGCCAATTAACAACATGTCATCTCAAGGTTCTTTCTAAAGTCAGATTCCATCAGATCCTCCAGGTTGGTGAGAAAGTTTCCTCTCTAAGGAAACCCAGCAGGTTGCATCAAGTCTCTCCAAGCAGCATTCACTCCTCCTGAAAGAGCGTAGAGCCACAGTGGACAGTCGTCTGTCCAAATAGACCAAACAAACCCTCCCTAAATCAGGTTTCAGGTACCCCTTCTATGAAGAAAAAATAACATTTGTTCTGATGGCATCCTACAAATGCACACTGTAAATATATACACCCCTTTCCGATGTTAACATCTAAATGCAGATCCTTCATACATAGGCACAATTTTTTTCTTTAGTATTTATTCAAGATTACCTACATATACTTTTTATTTTACTTGTATTTTAATGGATTGTGCTCTCTTTATGTTTATTCATTTTACTAAGAAATGCAATCCTAGTTACAGTTTAAGTTTCTAATTTTAAAGTACTGTGGACTGACTGTTCTCTTATGTTCCCTGCAAGGTTCTAAACTGCATACTGTTGCCCTGTCTCCCCATACCTATTCTTGATCTGCACTCAATTACTCTCAGATTTTATTAAACTGAACCATCTAAAAGGCATCACTATCACACAAAAAGAGATTATTATAAGTGAACAATCAGATGATACGTTATTTTTAAAAGACTCTTGACAGATTTCTTTGGCTATTTCTATAAAGTATTCTCCAGAGCCTCTGAGCTCTACTTAAATATCAATAAATGTGAACTGTTAGCCTTAAAAAATTATAATGAATCCTTAATTAATAATATTCCTGTAAAAGACGGTATAACAATTAACAAAAATGAAAATGCAAGATGTGTTCTGAAGTTCAACCCATAGTAAGGTAAAAAAAAAAAAAAAATGAATTCCTGGCTTCTAAGAGATTTATCAGAGAACGGATTTTACTGACAAAAGCAGAAGGAATTTCCCGTTTGAATTATCCTGCTCTCTCTCTTTCTGTGGACAACCAAACAGCTGGAAGTATCAAAATCCCGTATAAATTTGTATGGAAAATAGAATACATTATATTATAAAATCCGTCTTATCTAATTGATATAAACATGGTGGCCTTAATTTTCTTGATTTTTCTACTATAAACAATACGTTCAAAATAAATTGGATCAAACAATTTCTTAAAAAGTCATCCACCATTTGGAATTTTATACCCAATTACAATTTCTCAAAAATTTGGGGCCTTAAATTCATCTCTCAAGATTTATTTAGCTTATTCCTTTGTTTTTCTGATATATGTCTGTAATGTACATCTGTTCATGCACAGCACTTTGAATGTCTTGTTACTGAAAAGTGCTATATAAATAAACATACCTTGCCTTACCTCTTTGGACATTTTCGTTGATTTCCGTAAGGGGGCTGTGCTGATACGTCATTTCACAGAACGGATTGTGGGATACCTAAAGGGTTCTTAGCACCAGTAAGGGACGTCACAATGTCCCTAGGCTAAACTAGCCACGGGAGAGAGAATTTAGGCTAATTTTCCTACCTCCTTCCTTACTGACTGCACTATTCGGAGAGCACTTATCATGGCGACTGCTGAACCACTTCTACTTTGGCTAAAGAATCTTTGCTCTATAAGGGTATACCCTTATAGAGCTAACTAGCTCCTGTTCCTTGACCTTTCACAGGGTCAACAGTTAGAACTATTGTGGGAAGGAAAGGAGCTTTGGATTTTACTCGCATGGTTGGTGCGAGTAAAATCTAGGCCTGAAACCTTCCCTACAAGACCTACAAAAAACACAGGTTAGACAAATGTAGCGGCTGAAGCTCTCATTACTTAAAACCAAAACTTCTGAAGAAGCATAAATTTATAGACTTTCTCATTCCAACAGTAACCAGTCCAATTGCTTGTTATCTTCTTAAACAGAAATTAAATACTGGTGATGATTTCTTTTTATTTGTTTTAATTTTATGAATGGGTTTTGTTTTTAAACAGAAGATGCTGTATATACATTATATGAAAAATAAACGATGTGTACCACATAAACAAATAATCAGTTTAACTTTCAAGGTTAACATGTATATATGCATTATATTTCAGCACATCACAGCTGGCAATTTCAGAGCTTCCTTTGATTTAATAAAACTATGCCATAACACTTTTACACTATAAGATCCTATTTGCTGGAGACAAAGGCAGAGATGGCCAAAGGCCTGTTATCCACATGGATGACCAGCAATTCATGTGATAAAGGAAAGGGTAAAACGTCCTACCTATAAGTGCCAAGATATCACCTAGAGAATTTTAGACTGTCACAAGTCTGGTTCATCCAACATTCAAACAATTATACACAAATATTAACACCATGGGACTGTCCAGCCACCATACTGCTAAGGAAGACCAGTTCTGTGTCCCAGGGATAAATGTGTATTGGTCCGAAATGTGTATACCAACCCAAGAACAAAAACAAAAGGCCTTGTGAAGATGCTGGTTGAAGCTGGTAAGAGTGTCTCATTATACAGTGAAACGAGTTCTGTACAGACTTACATTTTCGAGAAAGAAAGAAGAAGCTTTCAAGCCTGTGAACAGCTATGTTCAACTGTGAAATATGGGTTGGCAGCACCATGTGGTGGAGTTATTTTGCTCCAGGAGGGACTGGTACACTTCACAAAATAGATGGCATCATGACAAATGAACAATATGTGGAAATTCTGAAGACAGCTGCAAGAAAGTTGAAGTTTGGGCACAAACGGGTCTTTCAAATGGACAATGACCTGAAGTATACAGCCAAACTGATTACAAAGTGGCTAAATGGTAACAAAGTCAGTGTTTTGGAGAGGCCATCACAAAGCCCTGATCTCACCCCTATTGAAAATTTATGGCCAGAGTTGAAAAGGTGTGTTGAAGAAAGGTGACGTATAAACTTGGCTCAATTATACCACTTCTATCAGGAGGAATGCGCCAAAGTTCCTGCCAATTTTTGTGAGAAACGTGTGGAAGGCTTTCTGAAACGATTGTCCCAAGTCAGACAATTTAAAGGCAAAGGTACAAAATATTAATAAATATTACTCACAGGTTAACTAAAAGAACCTTTCCTAAAATGGGAAAAATATCAGAAAACCTTAAAGAAATCTCACTACCTAGGAGGGTAGTTAGAACAGCGAGCATAGAAAACACACCTGTGCTACAGTTCAGTCTAAACAGATGAAATACAGTGAATAAAACCAGGATATCGGGAAGCGCTTCTTCAGGAGGAGTGAATACTGCTTGTCAACACTTGATGCAATCTGATGGGTTTCCTTAGATAGGACATTTTTTTGACCAATCTGTATAATCTGACCCAATCTTTATAATCTGATTAAATTTGACTTTGGAAAGTGCCTTGAGATGACATGTTTCATGAATTGGAGCTATATAAATAAAAACTGAATTGAATTGAAAACGTGAAATGCTTTGAAACAAATCTAAAAATTAGCTACGAGAGATGCTGAAACCAGCAAGTGAAGACTGTGGCCTTTGATGACAAAACAGAAACGCCTCGTAGTAAACTACAGCTCTGCAGTTTGAGTTACTATCAGAATCAGAAATACTTTAATAATCCCAGAGGGAAACTACTGTTTCAGTACAACCGCCATCACATACATCACAAACATTTCAGGGGAGACGATTTATTGAGGCCATGCTGCCAAGGACACCGCCTACACGGTGCCCTCAGGGCGCTGCCATTACTCTGTGGAAAGATAGGAGCCACAATAAGGGGAGGAAAAAACACATATTTCAAACTTTATCCTAATACAGAATACCGTTTGAGATATCAAAAACCTCGGCACGAGAAGCACAATTAAAAAGGCCCATTCATACCTCACGTAAAAGACGGATACGGATACATGTGGAGTGTTCTAACCGTCGATACCACTGCCATCTAGAGGAAATATTGGTTATTGCGCACCTCAACGGACGGAGGTATGAAGGAGTCAACGGATAGAACGTACGGACAGAAATACGGACGTGTAGGCCACACGTAGGGTATGAATGGGCCTTGAGACGAGACGCATAAAAGCAGAAAGGTAAACATTGGAGACTAGTCGTGTGTAAGTTCATCAGTTTATATGAGCATCAGTTATGTGTGTCTGTTGGGTGAAAGTGTTTATATTTCCAGAACGCTCTCCAGAGGCCATTGTCCTTGATGTTATCAGCCGGCCAACAGTTCAGAAAGCATCCGCAGATGTCAGCGGGGGAGGAGGGAGCAGGGGAGAGTTCTGAACTCTTCGATATAACAATCCGGGAGTAGAGATAGGGAAGGCATAATCCAAATACTTTATTTATTATGAGACAAGCTGCACTAACTTTCCCGTCAGCTTTAAGTCTTTGCTGGCTCCAAATGGCAAATCCAATATTCCAAATTTGTTGGGCTTTTCCGCGTTTCACTTCCAGATTTTATCCCATCTCCCCTAGAGTTCAACCACTGAAGACAGTCTGCGTTCCAGCACATCCAGCTTTTCGGCTCTGCTCCTACAACATTCGGGTCTGTTCATTCACCGCCTTAGTGATCACGTCATATGCAGCCGGTAGACTGATCAAGGCCAAATGGCTACCGACATCCGCTGTATTTGCTGATACATCAAAAATCCACTAAAACCAATAAGTAGAAATCCAACTATCATGAATCCAAACATGTATACGTCTCCACGTCCAGGACTGACAAAGTCGAAAGACACACCGTTTTCCATCCAAGAATATAGGGTATATCCCACGAGATGAGTCAAATCAGGACACAGGACGGGTCCCCCTTACGCTGCCTACCCGTCGAAAAAATTTGATCAATAGCATTGCGAGACCAGCTTACCAGATCCATGGTTTTCAGAATTCGGGTGATATGAAGAAAATGCTCAAAAAGACAAGACATAGCAGCAAAAGCAGGAGAGGGGGAGGGCGGGTGAAGAGCTGGAGAAGAGAGGCTATTGAAAGCATAGCCACTTTCCCTCCTGTATGGACTCTTATATGTCTGTTTAAATGTTCTTTTTGGCTAAAAGGTCTTTGTCCAAATAGGTTTTGGTCCTGTATGAATTCTGATGTGTGTTTTAAGTTCCTCTTTGGCTACATCTTTCTCCACATAGATCACAACAGAAAGGTTTCTATCCTGTATGGTTTCTCATGTGTATGTTTAAAGTTGCTTTTCGAGTAAATCTTTGTTCACATACATAACAACAGAAAGGTTTCTCTCCTGTGTGGATTCTCATGTGTGTGTTTAAAGTTGCTTTTCGGCTAAACGTTTGTCCACATACATCACATCTGAAACGCTTCTGACCTGTATGGATTCCAATGTGTGTGTTTAAAGTTTCTTTTCGAGTAAACCTTTGTCCACATAGATCACAAATGAAAGGCTTCTGACCTGTATGGATTCCAATGTGTGTGTTTAAAGTTTCTTTTCGAGTAAATCTTTGTCCACATAAATCACAACTGAAAGGCTTCTGTCCTGTATGGATTCTCACATGTCTGCTTAACTGTGCTTTTTGGCTAAATCTTTGTCCACATAAATCACAATTGAAAGGCTTCTGTCCTGCATGGATTCCCATGTGTGTGATTAAATTTGATATAATGGTAAATCCTTTTCCACATAGATTGCAACAGAAAGGCTTCTGTCCTGTATGGATTCTCATGTGTGTGTTTGAAGTTTCTTTTCGACTAAATCTTTTTCCACATAGATCACAACAGAAAGGTTTCTGTCCTGTGTGGACAATCGTGTGTCTATTTAAAGTTTCTTTTCGGCTAAATCTTTTTCCACACAGATCACAACAGAAAGGTGTCTGTCCTGTATGGATTCTCGTGTGTCTGTTTAAAGTTTCTTTTTGGCTAAATCCTTTTCCACATAGATCACAACAGAAAGGCTTCTCTCCTTTGTGGATTCTCATGTGTCTATTTAAAGCATGTTTTCCAATAAATGTTTTGCCACAGTCTTCGCAGCTAAGCTTCCCTCCTGTCTGGACTTTCCTTCGTGACTCCACATTTTTCCTCTCTGTAGAACATTTCTTGTATCCAGAGTCTGTCAAGTGTTTCAGCCCAGAGAAAGGGTGCTCTACATCACTGTCCTCTTCATCCTTCTCAGTTTCTTCAGCCTCTGAAGAAGTGGAAGCATCTCCATGATCTTGTATCCTGATGGATTCTTCTCCATCATTCTCTTCTGGAAGCTCTCTGCCTTTAATTTCGTCTGGATAAAGCTGTGAGAGCAGCAGCGACGGTTCATCATCCAAACTTTTAATGGGAGGAGCAGCGAATGGAAACCTGATGGCATTAATCACCTCTTCCCCATTGAGCTGCTCTCCTGGCAGACTGATGTAGACTCCCTCCTGTTCCTCCTTTATGTGGGGGGGCTTTGGGTCAAGGAGGTCAGCAGGAGGTCTGTGGTCTAAAGAAGCTTCTTCTTTAACAACCAGTTTCTGCTTAACATCTGCAGGAAACAATGAAACATTAGGAAGTATTTTGATCTCAGCCTGAACTAAGACACATTTTAATAAAGATATATTTAGGTAATTTACTTATATATAATTATTTGATTAGTTTGAACTAGAACTTTTTCTAATTGTTTATTTTGCATTGTTGTTTCTTATGTTTTGTGTGTTTACAGTTCCTTGCAAAAGTATTCACCCCGATTGGCATTTTCCACACACACACACACATATATATATATATTAAAGTAATTGCACCCACATGACCCTTACAGTGTTGTCTGGTTTTGTCCCATACAAAAGTGAAACAACTGTGAGCAACCAGTTTTAAGTCACCGTTTATTAAGGTGCATCAGTACAGAATACTCGACCTAGTCAGGAGATCTGTCGCTGGACGCTCTAGTCAGAGCCGACATGGTTTGAAGAAACTGGATCGGAGCAGGTAGAGTCGGACAAAACAGATATTTTATCTGATTGGAAGCTAATGCATCCAGTGAGTTTTGGCATTTAGCTGCGACACGGGACAAACTAAACTAATCCTTACCGTTGACAGGAGCAGCAGTTAATGGAAACCTGCTATCAGTCTCCTCCTTCACAAGGAGCTGCTCTCCTTCCTGACAGACCCCGGGTTCCTCCTGTTCCTCCTTTATGTGGAGGGGCTCTGACTCCTGCTGCTCCCCCTCAGGACTCTGTTCTTCAGGAGCCTCTTCTTTAACATCTGCAGTCAACGCTGAAACACATTACATGCTTTATGAACAACTAGATCTTTACAATGTTACAACGATGGGAAAGTTTCAATTTAGAGACGAAAAAGATTTGATCAGCAGAGAAAACTGAACCTCAGGAACTGACAGTTTCAACCTAAAACTGATCACTGGTATCTTTAGTGTTATTCTGTTGTGGAAATTCAATGCAGTTATTCTGTTAAAACATTTAATAACTGCTAAATTCTGCATCTGTTATATCTATTTTAAAAACATTGGTAGGTTCTTTATCTTTTTAGCCAGTTCAGTTATCAGAGCCACAGTGGAAGGTCCAAAGCTTCTTGTTGCTCCGAAGCCACAGTTTGCAGAGCTCTGCCAGAACGGGATGGACAAGGAGAGCTTTGATGAGAGAAGCAGTCATGGTGACAATGGCTACTCTGGTGGAGCTGCAGAGATCAGCAGCTCAGGTGGGACAATCTGACAACAGGACAAGTTTTCTGGTGCATCTCCAAAACTAGAAAGTTTATGGGCAAGTGGTGAGAAGAAAGCCAGAAGTCCTGTTGGGGTTTGTTACAACCCATGTAGGAGATTCCTCCAAAAAGTCAATAGATGAGACTAAAACTGGTAAGACTGCCAAAAGTTTCATGTCTGGCACAACACCAACACTGTTCATCCCCCTGACCACTCATCCCCATATTATTGGAGCTATAACATTCAGAGGGCAGTAAGGGTGGAAATATAGCAGTGTTACAGAATTAAAAGGAAGATAAAAGAATGTGAAAAAATATTTTTTAAGGGAAAAAAACTTAAATATATATTTGGAAGTAAATGAATATACAGTAAAAGAAAAAAAGTCCCTTGTAATAAACTCACTAGACATAATAAAGAGTTCAAGAAAAACGTGATTGAAAATTAGTGGTTTACATTAAAAAAAAACATCCATTAACGTAAAGACATAAAAAACAGCAGTTAAGTATTGAAACAGAAATATATGATTTGTAGCCATTTAGTTGGTCAATTATTAAATAAATGTCTTTATAATTTTGTTGAACATAAATATATATATATTAGCTACTTTTTGGACCAGTGTTTATTTTATTCACTCATTAATTTATTCTTTATATACTCTGAATTATGGCACGACGGGACCTCCATAGAACAAGCCACAAGAAAACACGTGACCCTCTTTCTTGACAAGATAACCCAAAAAGCGTTGTTGGGAGAAGAACTTTATGCTAACGGTGCTACATGCTAAACTACCATTACCATTATATTAGCCAGTTTTCTGGGGGGAACCCTGCAACGAGTTCCGATGAAGAGGAGGAATCCATCAGCTGCTGAAAACGGCTCCTAAACTTTAGCTCCATCCACACAGTTAGCATGAAGAAGGAAATCTCCAAACCTGATGGGTGCAGCAGAACTCTGGGCTGGAAAACATCCCCCATCATCGGTGTCTCCTCTGCTGCGTCCTGCCGCTCTTTGAGCTCCTGCTTCCCTCAGCCGGGCATCAAGCTGCTGGGCTTCTTTCCAGACTTCATCAACACTCCTGCTCCTGGCCTCACAACAAAGGAAGGTCAAAGAACCCGGAAGTGATCAACGCGGCTGCGCGTTCGGGAAAAGGGGCACAAATTACAGCCGCCATCTTGGAAAGGTAATGGAGATGAATGGAATGGCATTAAAACAAAATATGCCTCTAAGGAAAGTAAGCTTAATTTTTTGCAACTGTCAGCGAGTGTGGACTCTTTTCATACTTCCTCAGATTCAACAGCAGAGATTGTGGATTCCCTGCATCTGCACAAGCCCTGAGCCAATTAAACACTCTCATGCCCACGGCAGGAACTCAAAGTGATGATGATGATGAGGAACAAGAAAACTGCTTTGATGAACTGCAGCAACAAAGTGGTTTGTCACCACCTCTTCAATGGGAAGCAGCTGCTGCAGAAATCTACATCACTGTGAAGAACATGGCTGATCTATAACATGTTAAGACTGTAAAAAAAAACAAGAACCCTTTTCATAACTTTGAATACAATGATACAATGTAAACAGAAAAATCATTCAGGTTTTGTTTATTTTCACGCGCAATACAACAACTGTTGCTTAAAATGACAAAAGAAAGAATGTTATAAACATTGTTGCTTTCAGCAGTGTCATTGAGACATTGTGTTGTCTTTCAGACCAACTATGCAACAAAACATAGAAATAGAAAAAACTAATGCAGTAGAACTTATCTATCTATCTATCTCTCTTTCTATATATATATACTGTATATATTTATATATACTGTATATATATATAAACTGTATGTATGTATATATATATATATATATATATATATATATATATATATATATATATATATATATATATATTTATTTATATATATATATATATATATATATATATATATATATATATATATATATATATATATATATATACACACACATAGAACCCACTCAACTAGAATCGAAAACCTTTACAGATCTGACCCAAGATACAACAGCTGCATGTTGACTAAAGGCATCTAAAGCCAGGGGAATTCTTACTCCCAAAGTTCATATTGTCCTTGAATGTAATGTAGCTTTAAAGTGTTGGCACATGTATTTGCCATAGGGAATTTTGAGGTGTAAAGATATTCAAGACATGGCTGAGGGTCCATACCAACAGGAGGAATAGATGGCACACCTGTGGCAAAAATAAGGATCCTCCAGGGTCACCTCACTGTTATGTTCTGAAAGTAGAAATAAATACCAACACTGAGACATTATAAGTATTTCATTTTCATGTAATTAGTGTGATGTTGAACAAATAAACAACTTTCACAGTCAAGAAGGTCGTCGGCCCAGAAACTTGTTGTCTTGTTCTCCTGGGCTCTCCGGTTGCTGCCATCTGGTCTAAGCTCTGGTCGGAAGAGATTTTCGATTTCCACAGCAGACAACTTTTTCTCAGACTGGCACAAGACAGGAGCCAGAACGTTAGGATATTGCTGCAGGGCTGTTAAAAACTGCAAAGTAGCAAGTCCATTCTTGAATCTGAAATGCAATAACAGGTGGCTTAGGAAATTAAATGTACAATTTGTATCAGCTACTAAGCATTGAAATGAAACACCTGTTTTATACCACTCAGTTATAGTATTAATGGCAAATTAAAAAAAAACTACCTTTCAATTGCGCTATGATTCCTTTCAATTATGTACCACCTGAGGTACTCATTCACAATGGAGTGCTTTTCTTCCAATGAATCAGCATGCTTTAAGCATCCTGCAGTCTGCAAAATGGTACTGTGTTGTACCATTAAGTCTCTGAGGGTCTGCAATGAGGACGCATTCTGGATCTAAAAAAAAGTAGATGAACTTATTTTCAGATAAAAGAAATTCATTATATATAAATAGAAATATCTGAATAATCCATTGAAATAACATTTCAAAAGAATAAAAATGCTTACATTTATAGCACACAACCTTACAGTAATGACCATCATACCTCTTGTAACACTTTCCCTATTTCTTCATCTGTAACAGATGAGTGGAAATTGGACTGCCCTGAGATGTAGCTGACCAAATGCCTTGAAAGGAAATTTGGGCCAGGTCCACCATGTACTATGGACATGGCAATCATCTTCCCTGCCAAACTATACTCATCCTCTCTGATTGCTGCTCATGGAAATGCATTTTAAAATCACACAAACATGGCATTGTTGAATAATTTAGTTATTTTAAAACATTCCACACAAAATAGAACCATTGGAATTGTAGACAAGGAAGCGACTTTCTGCAGGTCCATCAAATATGGATCGTTCCTTCAGAGTTTCATGAGGAGTGAGAGGAATTCCCTTTTTGGTCCACCTGTATCAACACCCTCCTCAAACCTGCCAGCATAATCTGAAAACTTCACATGGAGATCCTTCTTTTCGGAGAATGTTGCCCTTTTGAATCCTCTGACGGCTCCATCCCAGATGTCAGAGCGACAGATGTTAAGTCTGTTTACGGCATGGCGGTCAATTTGGATTGCCAAGTTTGCAATTATTTGTGGTGCGGAGAGCTTTTCCACCCTATTAATAAACAAATAGTGACTATGGCCATACTACTTTATAACTTAAAGAATAACAGCTGATGTATTCAACCTGAAAAAACAAAATGTATAAGAATAATTATTAATTTCTTACTCTGAATCCTCTGGAAGATCAAGACTAGCTGCATCACTCCCTGAGTCTTCCTCATCGTCGATTATAATGGGTGCATACAGTTCTGTGTATCTGCTAAAAATGGACCGCATGATGACAATGATGATGCTTCAAATCGGGAGAGAGCAGAATACCTATAGCACATAGTTCCTATTGCATCCATTGTAGTTCCTGGGCCCACTTCTCCACCAGAAAGTATGATCTGTAAAAAAAAAAAATTAAGTCATCTTAAATCTCTGCTTTATTTCCTTTTTTTATTTTTATTTTTTTCCGATCCACTGTATAAGTGTATACTTATACCTTATGCACCTTTTCCTCCTTTTGGCACCTTCTTTTGATTATTGAGCCATTGTGTGACAAATGAATTTCTCCACTGTGAGATCAATAAAGTCTGTCTTATCTTATCTTAAAAACATTAGAGGGTTTAGCCTGGCACCTAAAGCTGTATAGTTATCAGTATCAGACCTATTCAGAAAGACACTGCTCTAATGTAAGCAAATATGGTCGGCGATGAAGCCTTTTGTTCCTGTTACTTTATGTACCATAACACAAATTAATTGTAGAATATTTAAAGACAAGGCTACATATGAACAGGATATATAACAGTTAAAGTGGCCTAGTCACATATGATGACTACAAATTTTACTCTGGTTGCATACAAAGGCTTTCCAATAAAGTATGGTACACTGTTGGCTTATTGTATTCTATTTTTGCATTCTAAAGTTTTTGTTTGCTTCATTTCTTGCTTTAGTTTTTCCTGTATTTACCTTAACAAGATAGCGTGACTTCCAAAAAAAGTTAAAAAACAAAGCAACTGGACTTTTTTCCGAAGTTTGAAGACGTTTCGCTTCCTATCCAGAAAGCTTTCTCAAATCAAATGTCTGGAGTAATGTGGAGTAGCAAGCTTTATATTATTGCCCAAAAAGGCCTTGTTATGGCTTAGATCAGGGGTTTTCAAATTCACTGAATGTGAGCCTCCCCTTGGATTAGGTAAAGATAACCACGCCCCCCCCCCCCCCCCCCCAACCACAAACCTACCCACCCAGGTCCCTGCAGTAAATGCATCTTTCTCTTGTGTTCCTGAAATGCTTTGTTTCAAAAACAACTGATAGCCCAATACATGTTTTTTTTATTGTATTTCTTTTAACAAAGTACATTCATAACAAAGGCATATTCATAAAATATCCATCCAAATATTTGCATCTTAAAGGCTACTTTTACTGAAACATCACGAACAGAGTGCCTACTTTTAAAATTGAGCTGTCATTAGAGCAAATTCATAAACCATTGTTTTCAACACCTGACAAACTGAACTCACGTCAACAGGAGACGTCAACTGAAATAATAATACAAAAGATAACCTGAATTTAACAGACGTCAACGTATTCCATATTCTGATTTACTTTTTAGGCTAATTATACACAAATTTAAACCTATTGCTATTGTAACAACCAAGCATTTTCTTATTATTTTATTTTATTTATTATCTCTTATCTGATGTATTTCTGATGTTTGGCACTTAGTTTTACCTCGTGTTAAAGTGCTTTTTAAATAATGATGACATTCATGATGATTATGATCAGAATAAACTTTTGCGTAACCTCCCAGAAGCTGGAGAGAAAAGAGACAAAAACATTTTTCACACCTCACTTAGTAACTCTTAGTAACTCAAATATTTTTGTCTACATATTTGAGACTAAATATTTTATGCTAAAATATCAAACTTTTTATTTGTTTTTCTTTTTTTTTCATCAAACCTGTCTGTGATTGGCTGGTGGAGTGGACACCAGTGGCGTGGAAGGAGCAGGTCGAGCGCGCGAGCAGAGATGGAACTGAGCGCGCGAACAATGGTTTAAGAACACTGATCTCTGTTTATACACTGGATTGCTGATTTTCCCCAAAAACTGAAGTCACTGGCCGCAGCCTCTTTAAATAACAGCTTTAATGGAAATATATTGACCACACAATGTGACTCCGATGGTCATTTTATTTGCCAAGTTATTGAACAAAATGACTCAACCTACTTAGTTTCAAATATTTATGGTACAATACAAAGAAAGAAAATGTTAACCTTTTGTTGTCAATTGAAAACATTTTCACAGCTTGGTTGATTAGATTCCCAAATGCATATATATTGTTAGGAGGTGATTTTAACATTATTCTAGACGGGTCTATTGATAAAAGTCCCCCTTCTATTCATAATAGCTCAGACTCATACTTGACTGACTTCATAAGAAGATTTAAACTCATAGATATATGGAGAGAGAAGAATCCTAATAGCAGATTTTACACCTGGAGCAATAAATCAGGCTCTAGGCAATCGTGACTGGACTATTGGCTCAAATCTGACAGTTTAAATAAGGATTATGTTGATGTTAGCATCTGCCCTACTCCCTTAACTGATCATAAAGCCATATGCATATCTATTAATACCTTCAGCTGGTTATACTCCTGTCACACGCTCAAGCTATTGGAAGCTCAATTGTTCTGCACTGCAGAATGAGGTAGTCCAATATAAGATTAGGGACATGATTTCACTTTATTGGTCTAAAGCAAATAAAGAAAACTGTTTTGGTATCAACTGGGATCTGCTCAAATATGAGATAGGAAAGTATTTAAGAAAGTTTGGTGCTGAAACAGTCAAAGCCAGGAATGCGGAGGAATTAAAGATTATCTCTATTATAACAAAATTATCCTGCAGAGATTTTGACTCCCTGACAAAGGAGGAAAAAGAACAGTTATCCTACGCACAAATCAAACTTGATGAAATGTATCAGCAAAAAGCAAAGGGTGCCTTTATCAGGTCTCGCTCTAAGTGGTTAGAAGAAGGTGAACAAAACTCTCGTTATTTCTTTAGTCTAGAGAAATCTCGTTCCACCAACAACAGTATTAGTAAGTTAAATATTAATGGAGTCATCACTGAAGATCATCGCAAAATTTCAGAGTCCGTCCGTCCGTCCGTCCGTCCGTTGTCTTCCGCTTATCCGGGGTCGGGTCGCGGGGGTAGCAGCTTCAGTAGGGAGGCCCAGACGTCCCTCTCCTCAGCCACTTGGGCCAGCTCCTCAGGAGGAACCCCAAGGCGTTCCCAGGCCAGCCGGGAGACATAGTCCCTCCAGCGTGTCCTGGGTCTCCCTCTGGGCCTCCTCCCGGTGGGACGTGCCAGGAACACCTCTCCAGGGAGGCGTCCAGGAGGCATCCTAACCAGATGCCCGAGCCACCTCAACTGGCTCCTCTCGACGTGGAGGAGCAGCGGCTTAAATTTCAGAGTTTTGTTCAAAATTTTATAAGGACTTGTATAGCTCTCAATTTAGCCACACTGCGTCTGATAATTTTTTAAACTCCCTGTCAGTGAAGATGATAAGCGAAACTGATAGAGAGCACTGTGACATGCCTATATCACTTGAAGAAGTACAGCAAGCTATAAACCAACTAAAAAATAACAAATCGCCGGGGTGTGATGGGCTATCCTCAGACTTTTATAAATCTTTTGCCAATCTGTTTACTCAACAACTATAAAATTTCAACTCTCATTTGGCTAGAAGATTACGTTCTGTCTTGGACTCCATCATAGATGAAACACAATCAGGCTTCATGAACAAAAGGCATACAGGAAATAACATTAGGCTCATTTTAGATATTTTGGATTACCCAGAATTGGTTGAGGATGGTGGGCTCATGCTGTTTGTAGATTTTTACAAAGCATTTGACACCGTTGAACATCCATTCATTTTACAGTCCCTTAAAAAATTTGGATTTGGTGAGTTTTTTTCCTCAGCGATTATAAGGCAAGGCAAGGCAAGGCAAATTTATTTATATAGCACAATTCAGTACAAGACAATACAAAGTGCTTTACATGATTAAGATATAGCAAAATAATAAAATGTAGATAGAAAATAGAATAAAAGCAAGTAGGGATAGAATGTAGTAACAAAAAAGAACATTAAAAACAGTAAAACTGTTTAACTAGAACAGTCAAAGGCAATTTTAAACAAATGCGTTTTTAATCTTGATTTAAAGGAACTCAGGCTTTCAGCACTTTTACAGTTTTCTGGGAGTTTGTTCCAGATAAGTGGAGCATAGGAACTAAATGCTGCTTCTCTGTGTTTAGTTCTGGTTCTAGGTATGCAGAGAAGGCTGGAGCCAGAAGACCTGAGTGGTCTGGATGGTTGATACAATGATAACAAGTCTGTGATGTATTTAGGTGCTAAGCCATTCAGGGATTTATAGACTAACAGAAGTATTTTAAAGTCTATTCTCTGAGATACAGGGAGCCAGTGTAAGGACTTTAGAACTGGGGTGATGTTCTCTGCTTTCTTAGTCTTAGTGAGGACGCGGGCAGCAGCGTTCTGGATCAGCTGCAGCTGTCTGATCCACTTTTTAGGCAGTCCTGTAAAAACACCGTTGAAGTAATCTATTCGACTAAAAATAAACGCATGGATTAGTTTTTCCAGATCCTGCTGAGACATTAGTCCTTTAATCCTGGAAATGTTCCTCAGGTGATAGTCTATATAACAATAGTAATAGCTCAATCAGACTATCAGGTGGTATGTCTTCCAGGTTCGACGTCTCTAGAGGCATCCGACAAGGCTGCCCGGCCTCGCCTTACCTTTCTGTTGGTAGCCCAGCTTTTGTCTGATCGCATTAAATCGAGTGAGATAAACGGCATCAACGTATTAGGTAGAGAGCTTATTATATCTCAACTGGCGGACGACACCACTCTCTTTCTTAAAGATGAAAAGCAAGTCTCTATTGCAATAAATACCATGAAAAAATTTTCTATGGCATCTGGTTCAAGGCTGAATATTAATAAATGTGAAATCATGTCTATAAAGGACTGCATGAAATCTTCCATTTGTAATATCCCAGTTAAAAGTGAACTTGTTCACTTAGGTATCACAATTACTAAGGACCAAAAAAAAAAAAGAACTTCATTGATTTTCGACCCCATTATTAAAAAAAAACAGAAAAAAGCTGAACCAGTGGCTTTTACGGGATCTCTCCCTCAGAGGCAGAACCCTACTGTCTAAGGCAGAAGGTTTATCACGAATAACGTATCCAGCTCTTTCTCTCCATGTGGACAAAAAACATATTACTGAGATTGACAAGCTCCTAATTCATTTCCTATGGAAAAATAGAACTCATGTGAAGAAGTCTGTTCTAACAAATCGCTATGAAAAGGGTGGATTAAACTTTATCGATTTCTGTACTCTTAATAATAAGAGTACAGAAATCATAATGCTATTAAATATTTATTTATGAAGATGAAAAAGTACAGAAAAATACAGTAGATGCATATAAACATGTTTTCTAAAACAACATTGGTAATCGTATAGAAAAAATAGAAAACTTTTGTTTTGACCATTCAATTCAGTTTTATTTATATAGCAGCAACTCACATCACGTCATCTCAAGGCTCTTTAAAAAGTCAGATTCCATCAAATCCTCCTGATTGGTCAGAAAGTTTCCTCTAAGCAAACCCAGCAGGTTGCATCAAGTCTTGACAAGCAGCATTTGACATGGAGTCAAAGAATGCTGAGTTAGTGTACGACAACCTTCACGTTGAGTTAGTGACCTATACTTGTGTTTTAGGTTCTCTGTTTTCTTTATTACCGTAATGCTGTGATTTTATTGTAAAGCTTTAGGCGTGAAACCCAGCAGGAACAGTTTCTACTGTGGCAGAGACTATTAGGGATCCTACAACTAAAACTGAAAAGCAATCAACCTCTTTATTCCCTTGGCAGCGCTCACCACTGAGCTATATTATACACTGGAGCTGATTTTGCCGAAAAACTGAAGTCACTGGCCGCCATCTTGCTACTCCCTACTCTCACAGAATCCCATAGGATTTGGTTGCAACAACAAGCAGTTTTCTGGCTGTGTGAAAACGTTTCATAGATAATTCTACGGTGGTGGAGGAAAATGTTTCCTGACTCGCTCCTCCAAAACACCCCAAAGTGGCTCAATAATATTTAGATCTGGTGACTGTGCAGGCCATGGGAGATGTTCAACTTCACTTTCATGTTCATCAAACCAATCTTTCACCAGTCTTGCTGTGTGTATTGGTGCATTGTCATCCTGATACACGACACCTCCTTCAGGATACAATGTTTGAACCATTGGATGCTCATGGTCCTCCAGAATGGTTCGGTAGTCCTTGGCAGTGACGCGCACATCTAGCACAAGTATGGGGCCAAGGGAATGCCATGATATGGCAGCCCAAACCATCACTGATCCACCCCCATGCTTCACTCTGGGCATGCAACAGTCTGGGTGGTACGCTTCTTTGGGGCTTCTCCACACCGTAACTCTCCCGGATGTGGGGAAAACAGTAAAGGTGGACTCATCAGAGAACAATACATGTTTCAAATTGTCCACAGCCCAAGATTTGCGCTCCTTGCACCATCGAAACCGACGTTTGGCATTGGCACGAGTGACCAAAGGTTTGGCTATAGCAGCCCGGCCGTGGATATTGACCCTGTGGAGCTCCTGATGGACAGTTTTGGTGGAAACAGGAGAGTTGAAGTGCACATTTAATTCTGCTGTGATTTGGGGAGCCGTGGTTTTATGTTTTTTGGATACAACCCGGGTTGTATCCACCCGAACATCCCTTTCAGACAGCTTCCTCTTGCGTCCACAGTTAATCCTGTTGGATGTGGTTCGTCCTTCTTGGTGGTATGCTGACATTACCCTGGATACCGTGGCTCTTGATACATCACAAAGACTTGCTGTCTTGGTCACAGATGCGCCAGCAAGACGTGCACCAACAATTTGTCCTCTTTTCAACTCTGGTATGTCACCCATAATGTTGTGTGCATTGCAATATTTTAATAAAAACTGTGCTGCTAATTGGACCTTCACACTCTGCTCTTATTGGTTCAATGTGCAATTAATGAAGATTGGCCACCAGGCTGGTCCAATTTAGCCATGAAACCTCCCACACTAAAATGAGAGGTGTTTCAGTTTCATTGTCCAACCCCTGGATATAAATAAAATGCAAAATATTTCAGCAGATGACTTTCTCAGTACTTGATAGTTTTAGTACATAACAAAAGTATATGGCATTTGACATTTTAAAAGTTTTAAGCCCCCCCTGAACATAGGAAAATCCTCGTTATTCCATGCTGTAGCGCACATATTCCCTAGTTACTGGGGGAAAATAGGGAGTACCAATATGGCGGCTGGTGGCTTCAAAGCGACTCGTTCTAACAGCGGCGATTAGCATCCAGTGTATAATAAAGCTCAGTGGCGCTCACACACATCCGTTAGATAATATATTTGTGCAATAATAAGGATGCAATAACTAATGGCTAACATATAAAGTGACCTCTGCTTAAAGTGGGTTTGTGCTGCACCAGAGGTCAGAGGTCAAGTAAACTTCGAGTGTTGCTCTTCCCTCTATACCTGCTGCTCTATCCAGACCTCAGAACCCGACTAGTGGACGTCTTTCTAAGTAGCTCATTTTCAGCTTTTATGTTAACTGCATCGTTTTATCCTCATCTGTCAGTAGCTTGTAACAGAAGTGACATTAAACGGACCCGCAACACCCATCAAATGGCACAGAGACACAGAAAGTTGTCTTTAGGATTAGCTACAGTATAAAGTTTCATAAATATATGAAAGCAGCAGATAGTCTGTAAACTAAGACTTAATGTCACGTAGTTGACAGAAAAGCACCGAAAGGTTTTGTGCTGTCATCTGAAGATCTTCAGACATCCATCAGCTCCCGTCTGCTACTTCAGATCTGAAACAAGACAGAGACAGTCAGTTAATTAGTGACTAAACATTCACATTAAATGTCTGATGACCCACAGAAGCTGAAAAGCTGGAACTTGTGGCGTTCCTCAAGGTCTTTTTCTCTTAATTCATGTCGGTTCTAAGGTCTGTGTGTAAGAAATATCTCTTTCCATACTTTGCTGATGACCAACAAATCTATCTGCCCATTATTGGACTTTGTTAGTGAGCTAAAGGACTGGGTGACCTAAAACTTCTTCCTCCTCAACAATAAAACAGAGTTTATGTTATTTTGCAGATCTAAGGCCTCATGTATAAACCGTTTCTACGCACCAAAACTTACGCAGCAAACACACAACTGAGGATGTATAAACATTAACAGGAAAGTGTTGACAACAAAGTACTGAAAGTCACCTAAATACACTGAAATAATTCAAAAACATCAAACCTGTTGTTTTTTCATATGTTTGAGCTTTTATGGTGTAAACCATAAAGCAGAATCACATTTAGCTCCAAACAGTAATGTAACAAATCAAGATGAGGGAAATAACCTCAGTCAGATGTAAACGGGTAATATTGCTGTTTATGTCACATGTAGATGTAAATGAGCCTCAGTCTGAGCTGAAATGCATGTTGATCGTCTAACGAACCCTTTCTTTCATTCTCACTGAGAACAAAGACGAGTTCGGATCAGCAGATAAACTCACAAGTGAGGAGTGATGATTCCTAAGGAGACGATCAGAAATGTCCATAAAACGCTGCATAAAGTTGTTCTAATTGTGGATCGATGGCAGCGTTGGTGCTGGAGGACGTAAAGGCAGCGAGTTTTCAGAGATCCTGCTGGTGCCTGATGAGGATTATTATAATTTTTACTCATTATCATAATTGTGCCTGGAAGGAAATAAATGAAGGCTCTGTGCACGATTGCTGACTTGGTTATTTTCTTTATGCAACTTCCTGTTTTGTTTTAAAGATTAAAAGGACTCCACAAAGTGTGTGGGGACACTCCCTCCCTTCATATTTATTTATTTAAAATGAGACAATGCCCATTAATTAACATGGGTTCATGAAATCCACATGTTAACATGCCAGTTAGCCTTAGAGGTGAGTTTTCACCTGTAGCTCCAGGGCAGGCTGATGTTTACGAAATGGAGGAGAAACGTCAGAGTGGGTCAGGAGAAACCCCCCCCCCCCCTTATAGTATTAAAAGGTTAAATTTAGGTCAAGTACGGTCAGAGTTTCTAGTGTCACTATATAACCTGGTTTATGGAAGAAAAAACAAACAGGATCCCAATAATCCTACGTTGATTACACGCCTCACCAGCAGGGGGCAGCAGATCCATTTGCAGCCTTGATTAGAGCCTGAAACACCAAGAGAAGCAGCAATTAGTTCGGCTGATTTTCACCTCATTCCTCGTTAAATAGAACCTTTAACGGGTTTTTAATGCTAAGCAGAACTCACTGAAACCGACTGAAACACTCACCTTCTGAAATTCACAACGTTCATGCATCCGCTGGGCGATCATGCAGAGGAGGAAGAATGCAGTGATGAAGGCCACAAAGACCAAAATACCAATCCATCCTGGGTGACAGAGGAAACAGTTTTATTCTCCAGCAGCAGCAAGATTTGATTTTTCTCTTTAACAGAGAAATAAAAACATGTTTTCTGGTTTATAACCAGGAAAAGGAAACTTACTTTGTTCTCCTGGTTTGTCGTCAGTAACAGCAGAAAAATAAATATTATTTAACGGTAATTTCTGTGATTTTGGCCTAAATGCAGCCGGATTATTTAAATTAAACTGAATCTGAAACACTTGAATACAGCAGGGAGCTAAAAAGATCTCTCCCTGTTTATAATTATTGTGTAATGCAACTAGATAGAAAAATAGAAATAATCTCCTCTCTAACTAAAGGATTTAAAATTGTGCTCCTTGCTCCACGTAAAACATTTTAGATGAGGAAATGTAACTCCATCTTTACTCACCAGGGGTTGCGGTTCGAGGACAATCTGCAACAGAAACATGAGGATTAGTTCAAAGAGCAACGACTCCACGTTTACATGTTCTGGTAGAAATGATCTCCTCTTTAACTAAAGTATTTAAAGAGGTCCCAAGATCCAGCTTCTGCAGCCGAGGATCAGAACGCAAAGGTCCCCGCCATCGACTGCCACCCATTTCACAACCCACCCGACCCCTTTAGCCCCTCCTACAGGTGGTGAGCCTATAGACCCTTTTCACAGTGACGTCATGCAACTTCCGTTCTGCGGTGAAGCAGGGTATCTTTACTTCCGCTTTCTCCGCGAGCAGTGTTTTTACATAGGGAATTCACACAGTCCCTCACCAATCTACCCAAATTTCGTTTGGGAGACGTGGACAGACTGGCACAAAAGCTTTCGACCACACCAGCCTCCAAACTCGACAAAGATGACAAGTTCTTTGTGGAACAATACCTTTTCGATTATGAAGGTAAGGGCTTTGTCTTCTTAGCTCTGTTGTTAGCATAGATGCTAGGATAATGATAGCAATGCTACCAACAGGACTTTTGTCATTTATTAGTTTTCTATTTCTCCGTTATATTGCTACGCTAGCTTTATTGCTATATCAGCTTATCTGTTTCACAGCTTTTAGGCAATGAGTCTCACCAGGGATATAGTTGATGTATAATGTTGAGCCTTTTCATACTTTGTTTTGGAACAGTGTCAATGCTTTTGGCCACTTGGTCACAGTTAGAGCACGCTGTCACACCTCTATGAATAAAAATGAGGAGCCTCATTCCCCCCCGTTTTTTTTTTTTTTTTTTTTTTTGTAGTATTTTACTGAGGTTGCAGACTTTGCAGTATCCCTCAAAATTCCTCTGTGGGTTCAGTGTGTTTCTCAGTCTCATCAGTACATTTGGAGCCTCAATTAATAAAATAATTCTGCCCATTCCTGTTAAAACTGTGATAGTTTAGGACATCATAGACTGAGAAAGACGCTGTCAATAATGTTGAATGCACACTGCATGCACACTAATAATCAGTTCACTATAGTATTTATGGATTATGCTGCTGTCGGGGCAAACCCCTTGTGTCCTATACTGTTATTTTTCAGGAACTGACCAAAAAAACATGGATTTTAAAAAACTTCAGACATCACACTTCATATATTTTAGTTATTTATTACATAGATACTTCATAGCAGCTCTGTCCATTTTACCTTTTACCTGTCCTGTTTATCCTGCTGCCTTGCTCCGGTTCCCCTCTGCCTTACAGAAGAGCCTGCTGCCGAGCTCTGGTGGGTTCTTCCCTGAACTGTCAATTCTCTTCCGAGCTGTGGACCCTGCTGCCTGTTCCTGGTTCCAAGAAGTCTCTCTCCGGGCCGTCAGCTCCTGCCAACACCATCACCCTGTTCCCGTGCAGTTCTACCTCGCTGGTTACATCACCCTCCATCCCATCAAACCTTCAATAAAGACTTTCATTTTAAGTCCCGTGTGTGTGGTTCTGGGTTCATCCATAGACAAATTAGACTTAGACAACTTTATTTGTCATTATGTATGCACAGAGTGCGTACAGAACGAAATTCCGTTTGCATACAGCTTGAGAATTACAGTAAATTACAGGATAAAGTGCAGCAGTGATTTAACAGTAAACAATTGAAATGTAAACAATGCAGGAGAAAGAGACGGTGTGCGATCACAGTGTACAGGTGAGTATTTTTAAAAACCATTTGTATATGCAGAAATTAATTAATTTCTCAGATTAATTTCCTTTCATTAACAAATTGATTTTGACAGCTCTAATAAAAATTTACGTGGTGAGCCACTGAAATTATCTTGGGAATAGCTAAATAAACTTATAACTCAATTATCTTTAAGAAAGAAAGATGTTTAATTTGTTAAAGACCACTTGCAGAAACATAGGTGTCCTCGGAAGAGAAGTGCTGACTGCAGGCGTAAGTGCTGCTGCGAAGGATTTTAAAATTTGGCCCCTCGTCTCTTCTTATTGCTGTCACCCAATAGGCTCCAGTCTCGGCATCAGCCGGGAAGTCGTGAAAACCGAGATATGGAACGTTTTTCGAACACTGTGGGACACTGCAGTAGCAGTTTCTCTGTGATTGTGCCATGCTTGGTGGATATGATGCTGCTGAGAGATGGACACAAGGGGAGAAAAAATAGATTAATTATAATACTTTTTAAAACCTTTATTTAACCAGATAAACTCCCATTGAGATTAAGATCTCTTTTTTTAAAGGTTGATCTGACTAAGAGGTCAGCAGCACATGTCATTACTAATACAGTATAATAAAACAATTTCAGGCTTCTACTTAAAATATACAGTATTTTGCACAAAAACTAAAAAAAAAGTGCATTAATATAAGTGCAAATAATATTATGAAGAAAATTCAGAAACAGAAGTACTGTCCAATAGACCCACGGTAATTTTTTTAGGAATGAACAAAAAGATTCAAATGGAATAAGATCTTTTTAATTCAGTGACTGCAATTATGTATAACACGTCACCATAATCAAGTAAGGGGAACAATGTAGCAGATAAATGTCTCTTTTTTCACTCTGTGAACAAGATTTATTTCTATAATAGCAAAGCTACAGTAATCATTTTATAACATCTACATCAGATTAATGACAGGTAAAGTAAGCTAACAAGCTGCTGCATGTTAGCTTTGATCTTCATGTTACTGTCCCAATCAAAGCATCTATATAACAGCAATGATTGCTACAAATACTAACGAAAATAAAGATAGTCAATAAGACACGTTTAATATTGTGCTCTCAGTCTTACTTGATGAAATCACGCTGATTACTGATAGGTAAAAGTTTGGTAAGGTAAGCTAACAAGCTGCTGCATGTTAGCTTTGATCTACATGTTACTGTCCCGATCAAAGCATCTATATAACAGCAATGATTGCTACCAATACTAAGGAAAATAAAGATAGTCAATGCGACACACTGTGGTCTGAGTCTTACCTTATGAAATCGCGCTGATTATCAGTGAAACACCTCTTCACCTCCCGAATTTTCTATGTAAAAGCATGTAGCCGGAAGTAAAGATACCCTGCTCCGCTTCAAAACGGAAGTTGAGTGACGTCATGTGAAAAGGGTCTATTGGAGGGCCTGGCCCCAGAGTGGGGCCCCGGTGACCCGCGTCCAGGTGAGGGAACACCACGTCCGTTTATGGCATGGGTTAAAGCAAAAATAATCAGTTTGACTGAAAATAAATTTCAAGTCAGCGAGCCCAGATATTTCCCGGGCCGTGGACGTCATGCCACATTAATTACTTCATTTGCTTTTTGTGCCAAGTCAACTTTAACCAAATCTGGTACTTTTAAAATATCCATTGACAATTCCTGTACATCATCTACGTAACACCTTAACATTAACTCCTCTGGCTCCTGTCACATTAAATATAAACCAATCCTATGATCATACAAGGCCGACCACAATCTTGGACAACGAAGGACACATAACCAACACTATGATGACGTCGTACATTTTAGTTTAACACAGATCGCACATTACAATAATCAGCTTTTGAAGTTTAATAAAACCCTGTGACTGGAGACCTGTGGAGGGTGTACTCGGGTCCTCGCCTCTCGCCCATTGACTGCTGGAGAGTCCCCCCCACCACCCTGTCTTAAGTCGAGCTGCGTTTCCTTATCAGATACGGCGTGGCGTAACACCAGCACGGAAAAGCTGGTAAAGAAAATCCATGGATGGATTGATGGGATGTTACCTTTTTAAAAAGTAAACATTTTTAATAAAATTGCTCAAAGTTTATCAGAAAAAAAGCTAACTTTCTATTAAATACAACATATTTTTAACTAGAAAAATGTTAAAGATTTTTCGTTAAGTTAAATATTGTTTAAGGTAATCTTGGCTGCTGTAGCTTGTCTGTCTGCCAGGCGTTTTTGGTTAGAGTAAAATGAGTCCATAGATCTACAGACAGGAGGCGTTTTCAGCTGTTTCTGGTGCGACTTGTTTCTATAATGTCGCTTCACATCGCGCTCCTCTCCATGTAAAAATGAAAAATAACTTCATCAAAAGCTCTCTGAGAATCACTTTTGTCTAACCTCATCCAATTAGAACCCGTTCTCCAGTCCATGTTGTAGCTGCATGTATTTTATTTATTGACATAATTTCCTTAATCTGTATGCATCAAATCCTTGTCATTTTATTTAACGAGTGTCCTGGTTCAGCATCTCATCAGGTGAGACGCTGCTGTGTGCTGACAGCCGCTCTCACTGCAGCTCTGCCTTCTTTGTTTCAGAAAAGCACATGTGGAATATTTTATTTTACTTTTTCTGAATCAGACCCAGTAAAATGCGGTACATTGTTTCACATTCCGACCCTTCAAAGAAAAAAAAAAAAAAAACCCGCGTCATGCTAAACTAGCTGAGCTAGCGCGTTACTTTTCCCCACGTTTTAAATAAAACATAAAAGTGAATCATGAGGAGATCGCTGGTTGGTCACCGTGTTTACCAGCCAGGTTACTGAAAGCCAAGGAATAAACACTGACAGGCGACGTGGCCACAGGTGGAAATAATTCATTAATTAACTTAAAGAGCAGAGAGACGCGCTTACCAAGGAAGTTGTTGTCAGCTCCTGAACTTTCTGACCTGCTGGTTCATAAATCCAAAGAAGCCTTTGACCACCGCTACTTTCATTCATACCATCTGTGGTCAGTTTGAGATGCTCTTCTAAAAGTTAAAATGATAAACTGATAAACCTCAGACTGATTGATGTCCGCTTTGCAAAGACCCGTCCTACTCTCCTTCTGATTGGCTAATGCTCCGGCTCTGCCAGGTTTAATTGGTTGAGAGCAGCTTCTGTTTAAAATCTTTAATAAAAAAGTCTAGACGGAACTTTTTGCGCTCATTTTCCAAATGACGGAAATCCGTCGCAGCGACGGAGAACTTTAACCCCTGATTTATGATATTCATCGTAAGATGTTCATGGGCCGCTCTTTGTCTGGTCCCTCAGCTGGGACCTGTCTGCCTTAGGTGACCCTACTAGGGACATAAGAGCAACGACTCTGGGTCGATATGTTCTGTTATCAATTATCTTTTTTTTTTTTTAGTATCAGTGTCGGGTTTGAAATGTTAGCATCGTGCTAACTCTACTTTCTGATCCTATTGCTGAATATTTTCTTCGGTGGTCAACCTTAGCAGCTGGTTGGCTGCAGGCTGACTTTAAAATAAAGTGAAAAGTTGTGGGAAGGGAGACTGGGATTGTTGTTTTTAACAGAAAAACAACATTATGAGCCTCATGTTGGCAGTGTTGGCCATGACACCAGGGTAAAGCAGATATTTGGGGCTGTTCCTGAGATGGAGGAACCCCGGTTAGTTTATCTGGAACGTTTCAGGTCCAGAAATGTGTTCAAATCCAGAAATGTGTGTGGAGCTTCTTACCGATCTCATTGTAGCTGATGGGGCGAGTTTGACTCTCCATCTTTAGCTTCATGTTGCTCGGCGGTTTGTATAAAACCACAATGATGGTCCCTAAGTAGCTGCACACAGAGCATTGGGGGGTGGAGTAGATGAAGAAGTCACAGAGGTCCAAGCCTGAAGCACTTCGGGACCAGAACACTCCCGACTTTTGATTGTCGTCGTACACTCTTTCTACGTATTCAGCCTGCAGGGATGTTAGGCTGTAGCAGGTGTAGCTTGCCTGAAGGAAAACACACAGCATGCTGCATGTCAACGACCCACAGACAGATAAACAGAATCAAGACGTTCATTTCAGGTGATTCAGTTTGCCCAGCTGCTGTTTTCATATGGAATAAATTATCTGGATTTTTATTTCTAACTTTATTATAGCCTAGTGTGTGTTAGAGTGACTAACACACTCACGTACAAGCTATCTGTGTCACGACATGCACCAAGACGCCATCGGCTACAGAAAGCTTGACGGGCGTAGCAGCAGCAACCCAGGGGGCGGGGCTTCTGCTAAAGGTTAATTCTGTTAAGGATAACAAGCTTCGGAGGATGCAGCCCCCCTCATTACAATAAATTTATAGCAGCAGCATGTGTTTCATCATTAATTGAGGAGAATAAAAATAATCCTAGATTTCTCTTTAGTACAGTTGCCAAACTTACTCAGAGCTGCAGCTCTGTTGATCCATCCATTCCCTTAGCTCTTAGCAGTAATGACTTTATGGGATTCTTCATAAATAAAATTGATGCCATTAAAAATAAAATAATTGGCATCTTCCCAAACACGATTACCTCGTCTTCAGTAAGTGAGGCAGCGTTGGAGGAATCTTTAGAACCTACACAGTATTTGAACTGTTTAGAAGCAGTAGAGCTTTCTGAGCTATCTAAAATCTTAGCTTCATCTAAACCTTCTACCTGTATGTTAGACCCAATCCCAACCAAGTTGTTTAAGGAGATATTCCCTTTGATCAGTGGTCCTATTTTAGACATGATTAATCTATCCTTGGTAAATGGATATGTACCACAGGTTTTTAAAGTAGCTGTTATTAAACCTTTACTTAAGAAACCTTCTCTTGATCAAGATGAGCTAGTAAATTACAGACCTATATCTAATCTTCTTTTCTTATCTAAAATTCTTGAGAAAGTAGTTGCTAAACAACTTTGTGAACATTTACAAAGTAATGACCTACTTGAGGAGTTTCAGTCAGGCTTCAGAGCTCATCATAGCACTGAAACGGCTCTGGTGAAGGTCACTAATGATATTCTCATGGCCTCAGATAATGGACTTGTGTCTGTACTTGTCCTGTTAGATCTCAGTGCTGTATTTGATACAGTTGATCACAATATTCTCCTACAAAGACTTGAACATACTGTAGGGATTAAGGGGAAAGCATTAGGCTGGTTTAAATCTTATCTGTCGGACAGATTCTAGTTTGTTCATGTTAGAAAAATCTTCCTCAAACTCTAGAGGCACTTGTGGAAACTCCCCATTAATGTTAAGGTAACACAATTCTTTTTAATGCTCTTAGAGCAGTGTTACATGGTGGCATTACATTTTTTTCTATTTAGTTTACCCAAAAATCCATAACTAGGGTTTACTCATTTTAGCCTAAAATATTTAGATTCAAATATTTCCTTGAGCTACTACATGAGGTGTGAAAATATTGTCGTCTCTTTTTTAAAGATTTTATCCAGCTTCTGGTAGGTAATGTACATTTTTCTTTGGTTTATATTGAAGGAATTCCTACACTACAACCAGAATCAACATTTTATTACTTTACTGTAGGTTTTTCAATATAGACCTACAGGGGTTGGACAACACAAACACCTCTCATTTTAGTGTGGGAGGTTTCATGGCTAAATTGGACCAGCCTGGTGGCCAATCTTCATTAATTGCACATTGAACCAATAAGAGCAGAGGGTGAAGGTCCAATTAACAGGGTAAGAGCACAGTTTTGCTCAAAATATTGCAATGCACACAACATTATGGGTGACATACCAGAGTTGAAAAGAGGACAAATTGTTGGTGCACGTCTTGCTGGCACATCTGTGACCAAGACAGCAAGTCTTTGTGATGTATCAAGAGCCACGGTATCCAGGGTAATGTCAGCATACCACCAAGAAAGATTGGTTTGATGAACATGAAAGTGAAGTTGAACATCTCCCATGGCCTGCAGTCACCAGACCTAAATATTATTGAGCCACTTTGGGGTGTTTTGGAGGAGCGAGTCAGGAAACATTTCCCTCCACCAGCATCACCTCGTGACCTCATATATATCACTCGTATATGTCATTCTCAAGACAAATTGACGCTGCATTGGCCGCAAAAGGAGGCCCTACACCATACTAATAAATTATTGTGGTCTAAAACCAGGTGTTTCAGTTTCATTGTCCAACCCCTGTAGATGATAAGGCATATGGAAAGTCCTAAATTGAATGAGAAAGATAATCTATAGAAAGAGATAAAGTTAATGACGAGGAGAACATCAAAACTCAAATCTTTGTCTTTGCAAGTCATGAATTGTCAAATATACCAGTTGAAACACCCAAAGAACTGTTGATCCTGTTGATTTAGACACCCTGACAATGAATGTTCAGCCCCTCGATTTTAAACTTGACAGTCAAAAAGGGACCTCAGTTAAGTCATTTTTATCATGTAAGGAACAAAGCAAAGGTAAAACCTATTCTTTCAGGGCAAAAATATGGAAACACTACTCTAAGCCTTCATTCATCATGGCTGGATTAGTGTAATTCTCTTTATCTCTGAATCGGTCAGTGCTCACTCAAATGTCTGCAGTTGGTTCAAACGCTACTTCACACCTTTTAATAAAACAACATAAAAACATAAAATAAAACATATTACCCGATCCTGGCCTCCCTTCACTGGTTGCCTGTTTATCTTAAAGTTCAGTTTAAAGAACTTCTGTTTGTTTTTAAGGTTTTAAACAGCTTTGACCACCTTACTTAAATGAGCTTCTCCTTCAACTTTACAGCCCAGCTGCTTATTCACGTCTGCTGACCAACTGCTCAGTCATTCACAGTTCTGAGCAGCAGCTTAGAGGGAACAGGGCCTTCTATACTGGGTCCCCCTAAGTTAAAGAACAATTTACCCTTGTACATATGACAGGCCCCTCTGCTGTCCAGTTTTAAAACCTGTATTAAAACCTATTTTTACTCATTGGCCTTGAACCTTACTGAGATTTTATCTTTCTCAACTTTTCTTCGTACTCGTATTTCTGCTGTGTCGGCTGGTTCTATTATGTTTGATATCAAGTTTTTATTATAATAATAATAATAATAATTATTATTATTATTATTATTATTATTACTATTATTGAGTCTTTTACGCCGTATACCCGCATATAGCCTGGACTACATCACTGCCTGTCCAACTTCATGTGAGATCGTGAAGTATTGACACACATTGTGCAGCTTATTTTCTTTACAAACACGGCAAAATCCTTCGTCATCTTTACCGTGGACAGGCTGCAGCCATGTCCCGAATTCCTTGTTTTCCATCCACTTTTGTTGAAATTTGCATTTCCCCATTCTCTCTTTCTCCGCCTCGAGCTTCTTTTCCAAACATCATAAAAACATACGACTTTACGATCAACCGGAAGCAGTTCCGCATGTTTGGTTCTGCGCAAACACGAGGAATCAGTTATATCTGATATAATATATCTGATGAAACTGCTTTTATGAACTTACTTTTTTTAAAAAAAATAAGGCATTTTAAATGCCAACGATAATCACATTAAATGACTTGTAATGCCAATTAAGGCCTTAATTTTTTTTTTTTTTTAGAATTTAACGACTTAATGAACCGCGGAAACCCTGTTTAAATTTCCTGCATTTAAATTCTGACAAGACAGAAATTGTAATCTTTGAACCAGAGTCCTCAAAAAATAAACTTCTTAATCAATCACTTAATCTGGATGGCATTAACTTGGCCTCTGGTAATAAAGTAAAAAATCTTGGTGTTATTTTTGACCAAGACACGTCATTTAAATCCCATATTAAACAGGTTTCCAGAGTTTCCTTTTTTCACCTCAGGAATATCGCCAAAATTAGAAACATTCTGTCCAGGAGTGATGCTGAAAAACTAGTCCATGCATTTGTTACTTCAAGGCTGGACTATTGTAATTCTTTACTATCAGGAAGTCCACAAAATGCAGTTCAAAGTCTTCAGCTGATCCAAAATGCTGCGGCAAGAGTTCTGATGAAAATCAACAAGAGGGATCATATTTCTCCAATTTTAGCTTCCCTTCATTGGCTTCCTGTTAAATCAAGAATAGAATTTAAAATTCTTCTTCTAACGTATAAAGCCCTTAATAATCAAGCTCCATCATATATCAGAGCTCTGATTATCCCGTATGTTCCTAACAGAGCACTTCGCTCTCAGACTGCAGGTCTGCTGGTGGTTCCTAGAGTCTCTAAAAGTAGAATGGGAGGCAGATCCTTTAGCTATCAGGCTCCTCTCCTGTGGAACCAACTCCCAGTTTTGGTCCGTGAGGCAGACACCCTATCTACTTTTAAGACTAATCTTAAAACTTTCCTTTTTGACAAAGCTTATAACTAGAGTGGCTCATGTTACCCTGAGCTACCTTTATAGTTTTACTGCTATAGGCTTAGGCTACTGGAGGACATCAGGATCTATTTCTCTCACTCTATAGAGTTCTACTGTTCTTCAATTATGCATTACGTGTTGTCATTTCAGCTTTTAACTTTTTGTTCTCTCTCTTTTTTCTTCATAGTAGGTACACCTGGTCTGACGTTCTGTTGACTGTGACATCATCCAGGGAGGACAGATCACCTCCTATAACCATCTAATGTAGAACAGATTACTGGATCAATGTGTGCTTCTGTGCTTTTTTGTCTCTCTTGTTGTGTCTCTGCTCTGTCTTCTGTAACCCCAGTCGGTCGAGGCAGATGACCGTTCATACTGAGCCTGGTTCTGCTGGAGGTTTTCCTTCCCGTTAATGGGTGGTTTTTCTTTCCACTGTCGCTTCATGCTTGCTCAGTATGAGGGATTGCAGCAAAGCCATGTACAATGCAGACGACTCTCCCTGTAGCTCTACGCTTCTCCAGGAGTGAATGCTGCTTGTCGGGACTTTGAAGCAATCAACTGGTTCCCTTATATAGGAAATTTTTGACCAATCTGTATAATATGATTGATTTGACTTTGTAAAGTGCCTTGAGATGACATGTTTCATGAATTGGTGCTATATAAATAAAATTGAATTTAGTGACCTCATCACAATCATATTCAGACTCTTTAACAGTCCTAGTTACTTACGGCAAGAAAATCTTTATTGTCCCATAATGGTAAAACTCTGCCGTGAGAACGGCAGCACAGAGCTACACACAATTTATAGTAAAGAAAAAAAAACAATTTAAAGTTTAGACCATCGTTTAATTTATCAAAGCATGCAGAGAGCGTTTATAATGTTGGTAATTACACCAAGACAACTTTTTTACCAGATTCGTGATTTAACTGACATCAAACTGGTAAAATGTGTCCCTGTTAGTTACTTACATTCTCTGCACAGCATGAAGCGGTCAGTATCAGCACCAAACCAGCTACAAAGGCAACAACCTGCATGTTTGTCCTTAGAAGAGAAAAAAAAGCAGAAGTCAGTTATTAAGTTCATGTCAGAAACAGTTTCAGCTTTAAAAGGTCTTCGTTGGTCATTTCATTTTGAAGATTTCTTTAAGTACACAATTATTTATGTTGCTCAGTCTTATAAACACAAGAGCGCCAGTTTAGGCTTTTCAGGTTAGCTGGCACGTGCCCCTGGGCAAGGCACTTAACCCCAAGTTGACTACCTATCTGCGTATAGGCGTATGCATGTGATAATTGTCTAAAACAAGTTAACTTGATTTATGAAAACTTAAACTCTTAAAACATACAGGTTACCAAAAGAACTACAGACCATGGTTGTGTTGGTCTGCAGCCGGCTGCACAGGATCATGGTCGCATCGTGTCAGTAAGAATTTGCATAAAGAAAACAGCTGAGAAACTTTCCTTCATCACAAAAGACAATACTTGGACAAGATATTTCTCAGCCTGAGTGTAGTTTGTGGTGAGCAGCTAGAAGATGACAGCATGAAGTCAAACAAACTTTAACACCACCAAGAGACTAAACACGGTGAAGCTATTAGTAAAAATCAAGAAGACTGAAAAAAAGTTTGTTTTGTCGCAAGGATCCACTGACATAAAATTAATTACAGGTACACATTAGATAGATGTACGGGTGAGCTTTGTGACCTCCAAGCTGATTCTGTCTCAAAATAATGCCAAAAAAAATTGATTAAAAATGTTTTGGATTGTCAAAGGAGATTCCTTCACCCAGACTGGCCAAACATGCAACGATGAGGGTTATCCTTCCGTTTAGCACCACTTGCCTGTCTGAGACAGCCTTCAGTGGTCATTTGAGGGGGGGGGGGGATATTTTATATATATATATATATATATATATATATATATATATATATATATATATATATATATATATATATATATATATATATATATATACACACGTTTCATCAGACCGGATATTAAATGGTGTTTTTAAACCACGTTCATTAAACCTAATGCATGTAAACATGTTTTAGAGACTTAGACAACTTTGTCATTTTGTATGCACAGAGTGCGTACAGAACGATATTTCGTTGCATACAGCCTGTAAATTACAGTAAATTAAATTACAGTATAAGGTGCAGCAGTGATTTAAAGGTAAACAATTGAAATGTAAACAAGGATACATACATACTTAACAACAACAACAGATTCCACAGTTCAACGGACTAAAACTGGAAGCTTCTACACTTGACAGTTAGCCTGTAAATTACGTGGCTAGCTACCAGGCTAGCGTTGTTTGTCAGATTTTTTTTTTTTTTAACCTCTGCGCGGCTTTTTAATCATCTAGTCCTTCAGCCAGCCTTAACTAATTTAATTTGATATTATTTACTGGACCGGACGTGTTTTCAAACGTAGTAACAATTAAATCAAACAAAGCGACATGTCCTAAAGCAGCTTAAAATCAAACAAACTCTTTTAAAACACATTACACGTTTTTTTTTTTTTTTTTACCGGATTGCAAAAATAAACTAAGTAATTCTGATCTTAAAAGAAAAAGTACTGTAACCAACCTTATTGGCAGAGACCCGGTCAGACTAAACTGAATGTCGGGGATGGGGTTTTAAGTTAGGCGCCGGTTCTGCGGTTTATAAGTACACAGTTGGGCATGTGCGTCATTACCGGATGTGACGTCACAACCGCGTTTGTGCATAGCTCGTTTGTGTAGCTCGCATTTCTATCACGGCTTTTTGTGTTAACTTCTAACATATGCTTCATTATGGTTACATAATAATTATTAAAAACAGATAGACTGTGACCTGTCATAAATAACCACGGGATATTAGGCGGAATCGCTCAAATGTGACGTTTTCAGCAACAAAGTTTGTAGTTTAACTGTTAGAAAAGCTACTCACCGTTTCTCCATGTCCCTTATTGCCTCTGGGGATACATTTAAGTCGCTCAGAAAGCTGTAGAGAAGTAAACCTTTAATTTATGGTTGGCCTAAAAATGTCTCCTGAGTTTAAAACAACTCATCGTTCAAACATTTGGAGGTTGAGGAGAAAAAATAAGAATAAATCCTGTTTCTGTCTGTGTCTCCCAGGTTTACAGCAGCAGGGCCTCCTTCTCAGTGGAGTCAGCGGCGAACCGACGACGAAACGCGGACAGAACATTTTCAGACCGGAGGAAAAGCCGCTTTGAGGTGAAATATCCTCCATCTGGATTAAAATGGTCGCTGAAAACTTTAATATGAACCCCCTATTTTCTTACTGTGAACTGCTAATTTTTACATGGTCAACATACATTATTAAACCAGTATAAGGCACTACAGGACCGCTGTTGGTCTTGGTTTATTTATCTCAGAATAAACGAGCTCTGGGCCTGGCAAGTCTCTTCTCTGAATCACAGGTACAGTAAAATGCATTTTATAAGCTAAAAACAAATTTTTTGGGTTTTAATGTTGTTCTCCCTCCAAAATCTGATCTCCAGCTGTCGTTACAAACAGGGCTGGCCCGAGGCAAAGCGAACTAAACCCATGGTGGCCAGGGGGTCCCCAATTTTTTATTTTTTTTAACAATTAACAATTCAATAACTTAAACACGTGATATGAATGAATGAATGACGATGAAAGAATTTATGTGATTATAGGATATTGACCAACGTACTAGCAGCAAGGGTCCAATTCAGAACTCATTTTAAAAACAGAAATGCCTCCTGTCTGCTCCCGTTTATGGCAATCACCTGTTCTCTCCAGCTCTAAGGGAACAGAGTTTAAGAAATGGTATAGAGCTGGGGCTGAATCTGTTAAACATCTGGTTAAAGGTGGTGAACTTATGTCTGCTGCTCAGCTGGAAAAAGAATATGGAATCCCCTTAAAAATGAATTACTTCAGATACTTTCAGATTCGAGACTTTGTGAAAAGACATTCTCATCTCTTGAATCACTGCAGAGTGGGTGGATAGATGGGCTATTGGATAAGAATCTGACTACTAAGGGGTCGGTTTCTATGCTCTGTAAATATCCAGAGGATGGCTTCCCCATCTCTGGACCACATAAAAAGGAAGTGGGAGGAAGAATTAGAGTTGGACATATCAAATAATGAATGGAGGTGGGCAGTAGAACACATGCATTCTTCGTCTGTATGTGTTAGACATGGACTAACACAGTTTAAAGTGGTACAGACTTCATTTCACGAGGGACAAATTGGCAAGAATTTACCAGGGAGCTGATCCGACTCGCCCTAGATGTGAACATGTTCCAGCCAACACATCTCAAATGTTCTGGTCTCTCCCCAGGCTCAAAGAATTCTGCATCAAAATCTTCAAACCCTTTTCATCCATTTACAAGAAAAACATTGAACCCTTTCCTTTGGTAGCCATTTTTGGTGTGGCACCGGGGGAAACAGAATTAACGACTGTCAAAGGAAAGAAATGGCATTTTCGTCATTGTTGGCCAGGAAAATGATTTTATTTAATTGGATAAAAGCAGCACCGCCAACTCACAAAAGATGGATAGAGGAGGTGATGGCACACCTAAAGTTGGAACATCTTAGATTTACTTTACAGGGCAACACTAAGAGATATTTCAAGGTCTGGCAACCTTTTACTTCCTATTTTGAATCTGAATTTTCATCTGCTTCAGCATAACTAGCAGCCTCGCCACCCCCCTTTTTACCCTCAGGTTTGAATGGCAATAACAACCACAATGATAATTATATGTATCTAGTTTTAACTGGAACACGGGTGGTGTGTATGGTAGTAGGATCTGTCTTGTAGTTATTTTGTCTGTGTTTTTTGAGCTGTTTTTGTGATGTAAATTTTGAGTCCTACTCTTTTGTTCTGTATGTTTTGAATGGGATGTCTTTTGTTTCAATATGAAAAGTCAATAAAAACTATTTGATTATTATAATATTCCCTATAACATTATAGCGTGACATTTGTATCAATCATCTTCTAGCATAGGAGACTCTGCGTGGTGGGAGGGGGGGGGGGGGCCCAAATCAAATTCTGCTTAGGGTCCCCAAGAGGCTCGGGCCGGCACTGGTTACAAATCAAGGTTCATAGCAATTATTCATCTGCAACATTGTAGTGAATTTTCTTTTAGCCTCTTTAGAATTTAAAACATAACACAGAAAAGTTTTATTAAATGTTTATTCATGAAGGTGAAAACACAGTGGATACATAAACATGTTTTATTAAACAATGGCTGGTGATCATTAAAAAGGTTTTTAAAAAAATTCTCTAACGATTTTAAACGGATGTGTTGACTTTATCTAGCAAATGTAGACAGCTTTTGTTTGCGCGTATCCAGAGCCATAGAGATAAAAAGAGTCGCGACACTCCCATTGGACTCCGTTGTACGCTTTTTGCCGCCTACTTCCGGGGTATGCAGCCTCGCGTAGTTCCAAAAAGCCGTTCTATGGTGTTGGACATCATTCACTTCCATTGCTGACTGTCGAGTAACTTCTGAGGTAAGTTGATTAAATAGCTACCTGTTTTGAATTGTCAACTGTCTATATTGTATCATAGGCCATTTATGATGCTTATACTGATCTTTTGTTGTATGTACACAGCGTAATTATATATATATTTTTTTATCTTGGTAGACGACCGATTGCCTGCTAGTTTGTTAGCTTGACTTCGCCCTCTGTAAAGGTAGCACTAATGTTATATCCAGGCGTAAGTTGATTAAATAGCTACCTCTTTTGAATTGTCAACTCTGTATATTATATAAATAGGCCCTTTATGGTGCATATGCTTATATTTATTTGTATGTGCACAGTGCCATTTATAAATATATTCTTAACTTGGTAGACAACCGATTTTCAGTCATTGCCTGCTACTTTTATCTCGATTTTGCCAGCTGTGAAGAAGGTATCGCTACACCAGAAATTACGAAGTTCATTAGTGAATCTCTGACATCTTTTATTAAGTAAGTTATTGATGTTAGATTACTAGGATCATCAAGGTTGACTAGGACGTTTTTTTAGGTTGTATCTGCTGAACCTGGCGGTGTTAGCCAGTCAGCTGAGTACTGTGTATCTGATGCTAGTAGAAATAAGGTTTGTTTAATTGCACTAAAGGGCTGTTTAGTTGGATTGCATGTAGGAATACAAATTATTCCACACAAAAAATTATCATAAGCCATAATGAGCTTTAAAATGTTTATTACTCAGACAGTAGTGTGACTAATTTTTTCCCCAAACACTGCTGCTGCAGGTGGCTGCTGCTGGAGGCGATGACTGCTTGAGCTGGCTGATGTTGGCGAAGGATGGTGATGGCGGCTGCTGCTGGTAATGGTGGCAGCTGCTGGTGGCGGCTGCTGGTAATGGTGGCTGCGGCTGCTGGTAATGGTGGCTGCTGGTAATGTTGACCTCTGCTGGTGCTGGCAGCTGGTATATTTGTGCCCCTGTCTCAACAGATCTTGCTGGACCAGCAGTATCGTTGTTGTGGCCATCACAGGTTTCAGTGGAGCGCCCCCCCCCCCCCAAAAAAAAAAATGGTTACGATACCTGTTCTTAACGCCTGTTTACACATTTGTTGTTCTTGTTCACACATACTGTACGTATGTTTGTTGATATTATTCATGCTTGTTCCCATTTTTTTTGTTCCACACTGTTCATTTTTATCTTATGCCAGGTACCTTTATTATTAATGTTGTCCTTCCTTTCAGCCCTGATGCACTCAGAAGCCTGATGTATGTGGAGGATTTTTTTTTAAATGTATTTATAATATTCCTCCCTGTTCCTTCACTTTGTTCTTGTTTTTCCAGTTAGATACTGTGATATCCTACGGTGGCTGTAGCAATGATCACAACAGGGTTGTTTCTTTGGCTTCGTGCCGTTTATTCTTGAAGACTTAACAACAACCGCACATGTCTCTAGCTGTGGCTTCTTCTACGTATCAACGGAGCATGTCTCCATAAGTAGCAACATAATAGGTAGGTAGCTCCCCCTAGAGGCGTTAATCAATAATGTTTATACATGTCAGTATATCTACTACATCCCTCCTCTCTAGATTAAAACATTTTAAACTACTCTCAATAGCCATATACACTAGACCATTTTTTTTTTTTTTTTTTTTATAACACATAACACTCTAACTGGGGATTCGGGTGGACTGCCTCATCCCAGTGAGGTTCCAGGACGCATTCTAGTCCTGTGGCTGGGGAACTCACTACTAACTATGTTTAAAGTCTTTTAGGTACCCTGGAGCCCTTCTGGTTCGCTGAGATCTTCTCACAGCTGGTGAGTCAACTGCAGGTGAAGATTCAGGCTGCTCCACAATTGCTTCTGCTGTAGTGCTGCGGTCAGTAGAATCAGTGGAGACAGCTACATCAGGTGCTACCTGAAGGGGTGGTTCAGCAACGTCCTCCTCAGGCGAGGTGTCAGGCAACACCTCTGGTGTCATCGCTGGTGGGGTGGAGCATCTGCCACGTACTTGGTCGATGTGTCGCCTCACAGCTTGTCCATTACCTAAGGTAACTTGGAATGAAACAGGGCCTGTCTTCTCTGTTATTTCTCCTGGTACCCAGGCTGGTCCTGAGCCAAAGTTGCGTGTATAAACCAAGTCTCCCTCTCCAAGGATTCTCATCCGAGCATGTATGTCATGATAGCTCTTTTGTTTCTCTTGTTTGTCATGCACTCTGTTTCTAAAGTCTGGATGTATTAAGTCAAGAGTTGACCTCAGCTTCTTACCACACAACAGCTCGGCTGGTGACTTGCCAGTTGTAGACTGGGGTGTTATGCGATAGCTGAACAGCGCTCGGGACATTTTAGTTTCAATAGAGTCTCCTGCCATCTTCTTCATGAGTGATTTGAACGTCTGCACGGCTCTCTCGGCTAAGCCATTAGAAGAAGGATGGTATGGCGCAGTCGTGATGTGACGTATGCCATTCTTTTCAGCAAACTGTTGGAACTGTTCACTCGTAAAACAGGTACCATTATCCGACACTATGATTTCTGGTATGTCATGTTGACTGAAACTCTTTCTAAGACATTCTATGGTAACTGTAGATGTAGAGCTACTCACAGAATATGCGTCGATCCACTTGGAGTACGCATCCACTATGATCAGGAACATTCTTCCCATCCATGGACCTGCATAATCAATGTGGATTCTCCTCCATGGTTTATCAGGAACTTCCCAGGGATGTAATGGGGCCACTAGAGGACTGTTCCGGTTTTCCTGGCACGTTGCACATGCCTTTACAAGGGCCTCCACCTCTGCATCGATGTTTGGCCACCACATGTAACTTCTAGCCAACCCTTTCATTCGGGTGATGCCAGGGTGTGCTTCGTGTAGTTGCTTCAGTAAGGCATTGCGTCCAGGTGGTGGAATAACAACGCGTCCCCCCCACAGGATACATCCTTCTTGGGTGCTGAGCTCCTCCTGACGTCGAGCGTATGGAATGAACTCAGGACTGTTCACCTTTGGCCAGCCTCGCAAAATGTATTCACGCACTCTTGCTAACACAGGATCTTTGTCCGTCCACTTCTTTATTAACCACTGCAAGGCCTTCCTTGTCCAACTGGGAGTAGTTCTTCTCAGCTGCACTGAGCGTTCTTGAGACGAACTCTATGGGTCTCTCGGAGCCATCTGCCATACGATGAGAAAGTACGGCTCCCACCCCGTAGGGTGAGGCGTCACACGCTAAAATGAGAGGTTTGTTTGAGTCGTAGTGTACTAACACACTACAGGACTGAAGCAGCACTTTGGACTCTTCAAACGCTTTCTGCTGCTTGGCTCCCCATGACCATTTCTCTTCTTTCTTTAGCAGGGTATGTAGCGGCGCCAGCAGTGTGGAGAGCTTTGGGAGGAACCTATGGTTGTTGTTCAACAAGCCAAGATAAGCTTTTAACTCACTTACATTTTGTGGCTCCGGCGCCTCCGCGATGGCTTTCACTTTCTCTGTCAGAGGGTGTAGACCACTGGCGTTGATCTTGTGGCCTAGGAACGTCACCTCTTTTCCCATGAACTCACACTTGCTTCTCTTCAACCTCAGGCCGCTTTTCTCCAACCTTTGAAGCACTTCCTCCAGCGTTTTCAGGTGTTCTTGTTCATTTGGTCCAGTACAAAGTATGTCATCCAAATAAATGGCTACATTTGGAATTCCACCTAGGATGCCCTCCATGGTTCTCTGGAATATAGCAGGACTGGAAGCTACTCCAAATGGTAAGCGTGTGTAGGTATACAAGCCTTTGTGTGTAGTGATGGTTACATATTTTCTGGATTCTTCGTCTAAGACTACCTGTTGGTATGCATGGCTCATGTCTAATTTCGTGAAGTGTTGCCCCCCGTTCAGCTGTGCGAAGAGGTCCTCGACTTTGGGAATTGGATACTGATCCACTCGCGATGCTTTATTGACAGTGAGTTTGTAATCCCCACATATTCTAATGGAGCCATCTGGTTTTTGCACTGGGACTATGGGCGCCGCCCACTCTGCAACCTGCACTGGCTCAATTATCTTGTCATTAAGGAGCCTCTGAAGCTCGCTTTCGACCAGTGGCTTGACTGCATAGGGTACAGGTCTGGGTTTACAGAATCGTGGTTGGGCCTCCCTGTCCACATTAATCTTCGCCGTGACACCTTTGAGCTGTCCTAACCCTTCTTTGAACACCTCAGCGTGTCTTTCCAGGATCCCCTCTAGCTGCAACCTGGGCTGTGATTCCACCTTGTTCACTAACTGATCCATCATAGCCAGTTCTTGTAGCCAACTTCGCCCTAGTAGATTTGGTCCTTCGCCTCCCACTACTATTACAGGTAAGTTCTTCACTTTGTTTTCCAGTTGCACCTTTACTTGTGCCATTCCCAGTACTCCTAAATTCTCTCCTGTGTAGGTTTTTAATTTTAGCGAGCAGGGCTTTAATTCTGCGGTGTCTGTTTTCTTCCACAGTTGTGTGTACTGCTGTTTACTTATTATGGTTACTCCACAGCCAGTATCAACTTCAAATATTACTTTCATTCCATTAACCTTTATGGTGCGTGTGATGAGCGCTACCTTTGTCAGCTCTTCTGACATGCTGTAAATTGTGTGAAAACTCATGTCCTCTGTGTTATTTTCTCCCTCCCCTCTAAGTTGATTCGCTCGCTGTTCCTTTCCTGGGCCCTTGCTTTCACCTTTTTGCCCTTTGAACGTCGCCTTCTGCACATGTAAATTGCCCGCCTTCGATCTACAAGCTTTCTTAATGTGCCCCCTCTTGCCACAATTATGACACAGTTCCGTGGCAAACTTGCATTCAGCGGCATTGTGCTGGCCTTTGCAGCGATAACAACTAGGGAATTTGCGTTGCACTTTGTCAGCCGACACTTTGTGGACACCTACTTGAGTCTTTGGCACACGTGCATGCAGCGCTATGTCCTCGGCTAGTTTCCCTTGCATTTCTCTCACATCCTTCGACGCTGATTCCATAGCTTGGCATAATTCCAACGCCTTTTCAAAAGTTAATTTCGCTTCTGATAAAAGCCGGCGTTGCATTCGGTCATCATTTACTCCACACACCAGTCTGTCCCTCAACATCTCAGACAGTGCATCTTTGTAGCCACAATGCAGTGCGAATTTCCTTAATTCAGCCACATACTTAGCTATTGACTCGCTGCTCTTCCGTATGCGTGAATTAAATTTAAATCTTTGCACAATTTCACTCGGTGTGGGGTTGAAGTGCTTCTTAAGCTCAGCAGTCAGCTGGTCATATGTTTTCGCTTTTGGCAAATCAGGACTGACTAAATTTCTCAGCAGGCTGTACGTAGTTGCACCCACAGAACTTAAAAGTACAGCCTTCCGTCTTTCTGGCTCTTTAATGTCATTAGCTTCGAAGAAAAACTCCAACATTTCACTATACTCTTCCCAAGACTGAGTTGCATTATCAAAAGGGGTTACCGATCCGATCACAGCCGCCATCTTTACTTGCCGCGGTGGTGGTTGTGACACCTGGGGTGGTGGGGAAACTCCGCGCTCCTCTCGAGAATTTGAACCGGCGTTTTCCCTGGAGCTCGTTTCTCCTTGACTCATCTGGGACTTTCAATCCTTCAAATCCTCGTCGCCAATTGTGTGATATCCTACGGTGGCTGTAGCAATGATCACAACAGGGTTGTTTCTTTGGCTTCGTGCCGTTTATTCTTGAAGACTTAACAAAAACCGCACATGTCTCTAGCCGTGGCTTCTTCTACGTATCAACGGAGCATGTCTCCATAAGTAGCAACATAATAGGTAGGTAGCTCCCCCTAGAGGCGTTAATCAATAATGTTTATACATGTCAGTATATCTACTACAGATACACACATCTTGTTGTCTCACTAAGTATTTTTTATTAAACAATATTTGAATCATTCATCCAAGCTTAATGAGTTGTTATTATTTAATATATTTGATTCTTTGTGCATGGCTTAGTATTAAAATTATCATTGTTGTGTGCCCAACTCCTGCCTCATCAGAAAAAGTGGGTGTAAATGCTGAATGGACTGTTCTTTCTCAAAAAAAGCAAAAAGCAACAAACGGAGTCCAATGGGAGTGTTGCCTGTCACTGTTCTCTATCACTCTCTCTGCAGTAACCTTACTCTTACTCTGTGCATTAACCCAGAGACGTAGAGAAAAATCTTAATAGCTCTGCACTTACCTATAGACCCAAACATATAAGCATAATGCTTTTGATAATATGTGAATGGCTTAATCTTAAAATTATATTATTAGTCTTAACATGATCATGTTTCACGTTGTGGTCTGGGGGTGACCACTTATCAGACGTGAGCTAGCTGCTAGGGGAATGCTGAATGGACCACGGCAGACCTAACGCTACCACGAAGGTAAGCTAATGGCTGAATGGGAATTTATAAGCAAAATCACGGTAATCAATAATACAGCCCAGTCGCCATAAAATGAAAATCATGAGACATCTGTCATCACATGAATGATATGGAAAAGAAAACTTAAGTTAGAGCCGTTCTAGCCTGTACTCCTGTCCATACGAACATGAACATAAGCTTTTCCCTCCAAAAATGTAAAACGTATCTAAGTAATATAAAGCTTTTTGTTGTCACCCTGCCTCTCAAAATGGAAAAATTACATTAACAAATATGTAATCATGCAATAACAGCTGAAAAAGTAGTAGGGTGTATGTTTATTTATATATTTACCGTTAAATAACGCAATCGCTGCTGTCTGTCCCATAGAAGAACATGAAAGCCAGCGTATGTTTTGGAACTATAGCGGTCTACACGAACCACGTGACTGTCCTGGCGGTGACATCAAAGAGTGTCGCAATTCTTTCCATCTCTATGGCGCTGCGCGTATCGACACCACTGAGCTATATGGGGCTAAAATGGTAGCTTTAACATTTGCAAATGTGTGTGGAGAGTTGTGTATCTGTATCTCGATTTGTGTGTCTGTATCTCGATTTGTGCGTGTGCAGTGGGATTTGTAAATGTGTGAGGAGATTTGTGTGTCTGTACAACAATCTGCAAATGTGTAAAACTACTTGTGTGTAATCCGTTTTGCAAATGTGTAAAAAATCCACAAATCTGTATTCAGATCTGCAAATGTGTACAGAGATTTGCAAATGTGTAAAAAATCCACAAACCTGTATTCAGATCTGCAAATGTGTACAGAGATTTGCAAATGTGTAAAAAATCCACAAATCTGTAGTCAGATCTGCAAATGTGTAGATCAATCTGTAAGCACACACAGAAACACTTGTGTCTGAAGTATTTTCGCTTCAAGACCCAGAAATACAGACAAATCATTGGTTACAAGTCAAGCGGTTTTTCGGTTGGTTCTCTTTACACACGTGATTTTTGCTACTCTTCTGCCGCGTGAGATGCACAAATGCGTAGAAGGATTTGTATCTGTATTTTTTCGATTTGTGTCTCCTTGTGCAGACTCGCAGGCTCAAAGGCTCACATGTTGCCCTGAGCGCAGGCTCACAGGCACACAGGCTGCCTCTTCCGGCTGTGGGAGGTCACGTGACTTTCAAGGATTGAACCAAAGCGTTTTGCTACCAGACGGCTGACAAGGCAACTTGTTATAACTATATAACTTTCTCCCTTTAACGACAGAAGTTTCTTGTTTTAATGAGAGACTTATCTTGCTAAAACCAGACTCCTCATAACAACGCAACATAACCCGGCATCAGCTCGCGGGATATTTGAGTGTCACGGAGAAGAGGAGAGATGGAGGGGCGCCTTTTATTTCTTTTTAAAAAGTCATTTGTCGAAGGAATGTATTTCTGCACTGAGGAGTGACAAGGTAAGTCGTGCATATACAGCAAGTCCTCTACTTGAAATTTAATCAATTCGGCAGGTTTTTATATTTAACAACTATGCTTTGGAAACACTTGTAGCACTGTAGAACAGTCTCTGGCTCTGTTTACACGGTGAAAACAGGTTTGCGTTGCCTTTGTACTCTCCATTTACACACTACAAGGTTTAACTGTTGCTTAGGGGGACTTTCAGCTATAGCTGTGGGTTTATTTACAACAGTTTGCAGCCGAAACAGTCCTCCGCCAGCCGCTGTTTTCTTCTTCTGGGCAATTTGACGCGGAGCTTCAGAAATCACAGCGCTACTAGTGGTGCGGCATGGGAATTGCACCGTTTAAGTACTCTGTAAACAGGGCCTGTGACTGCAAATGTTCTACATGGATGTTAATGAGATAGAGATAAGGATAAGCAGCTTAATTTTTTTTTAAAAACATGTCATGTCAGGGTTCTCTGTGTTGGCTGCTCTAACTCTACTCCTCAGGTGTGTCTAGTTGGCTGAGGAGGCGTGGTCCACACCTGCAGCTTGTTGCAGGCGGCTTCCTCTGGCTTCTTAAGCAGAGCACTGGCAGATGGAAGACGCCGGAGCCTTAACCAGTCGTGATTTTGGTGCTTGGATGCACTCACCTGTCTTGACGTCCCGTCCGAAGAAACAGACCAGCAGACCCGTCTGCTCAGATTTTGCTCTGGCGCTCCCCTCATACTTCCTGGAAGTTACCCAGCGAGGCCTGAGATCCCCTTTCCCGGGTTTTGTTGGTTCTGTGCTCACTCTGGTCAATCCATCTGTCAACCGCTGCCGATGAGGTCGCCTCGGATTCCTCGCCAGCTACATCTGCCGCCCTCAGCCACTAGCCACCTATCTCCATCTGAGTAGTCACATAGAGTTCTCATGACGCTACTTCTTCCCGGTTAGGTCCGCCCAGCCTAATGACTCTCCAGCCGTGACGTTCTGACCCAGCCGAGTCACCTGTAGTTCCGTCCATAGACCTGCCTGTTTTCCTTTAATAAAAGTCTTAAAACTGTGCATTGCCTCCCGTTCGTATCTGCATGTGGGCTCGTCATCTGAAAACCATGACATGTCATGCATTTAATCATAAATTCTGCTGTAAAGATTAATAATCATGTACTTAAAATAGTCTTTTTAGTTTTTTTCAGTTTTTATATTAACCATAATTTCATTGTGCTTGTAGACTGACATATCAGCTATAGCAAGCATGGATGATGAGAGCTTGGCCATCTATATTCCCACCTATGCTGACCACCCAGAGATTTTGCTCCGAGTTCCAAGGAAAAGGTGAAAGAGATGTCCTTCAACAGACATTGCTTGAAAAACTCTACATGCAAATCTTCATGGAAAAAGTCCAATTTGATCTAAAATGTTTTTGGTTTCAGGTAATACCACTATGTAATATATTTCATGTTTTCAGGAACATATGGAAGTGAGCCACAATAGTCAGTTAGCTTTTGTTTTTGCTGACAAAGATATAGAGCAAAAATACTGATTAAAAAGATTACTCCAACAACATTGTGAAATACAAGTTTTTGAAGTGAAATTATTGCTGTTGCTATTAAGCTTCTTTAAGGTTAAAAAAATTTGAAGCATGTCTTTAAACTGTACTTATTTTCCTTTTCTTTCCATAGGGCATTATATTTCTTTTATATTCTTCAAAGTTGATTGTAAAATAGATAAATGCTTTGAGCGCAATAGTGCCAAGATTTCTAACAATGACTTTTTTCATATGTAAAAGAATTTTCTCATGTTCAATTTTGAGATCCATGTATTCATCTTTTTAATACTCATAATGTTCTAGTTAGGTCATCTTCTGGAGGTAGAGAACTTCCTTTTAAAAGGATCTTTCAGAGAACTTGTTAAAGGTACTTTTAATGTATGTTCTTCTGTGAGTTGATGTAACATTGCAATATAATGTTATGTTTCTAAGAAAAGAATGAGTTGATTTGATCACAAACCATTGCACTTTATTTTGTAATGAGTTTTTACCAAAGATTCATTAAAGGTTTTCATATTGAACATAAGCATAGGCACTTTATTTTTCATCTCATTTGACCATATCATCATTGTCAAATAGTGCATAACTTGGGTCTCAGTGTTCAGTAACAGAGAACTATAAGTCTTGCTGTTATAAATATAAAAATTATGTCTTGAATATGAGGAGCAGTGGTGGGGTTTACAGAACATGTCATTTAAACATTTTTTGTCCTACATGACAGATTACAAGGCAAATGTGAAGTTAAATTTCTTGTTATTGTCCTAATATATTTAGTAGCATATATTTGCTGTCACACACAACAAGAATCACACAAAATATAAAACCTAGCACCAAAATTCAAAAAATTATGTACATCATGATGAAACATTTAAGTACATGGGAGTCAGTGAAAACAGAGGTCTGTTTTTTTCCTCCATCTGTATTTCTTTGCTTTTCCTTTATTGGTTGTGGGGTCTGCAGCTGCCTATTTCTGACTGTGTGGGAAAGTGACAGGGTCATTCTGGACAGGCTCACAAGGTCATTTGCTCCACAAACTCTTTTTTACAAGAAAATGTCACACGTGTCACAGGTTTGTGCGTATATAAGCTCTTAAAAATAAGCATAACTCAATTGTTTCATCATGTGTGGACGGTGCATGAAAGTTTTCCGTCATCAGAAGGTATGATAGTTAGAACTGTCTCATAACATGTGAACGGTCCTCTGAAGACGTTGGACTGTGCAAGTTTCTGCCGCTTGCTTAGAAACCTGTTTGAGATGATCTTGTTCACCAAAACGCCGTGGAAGGGTTCACAGGTGTCAAAGTCCAGTCCTCAAGGGCCGGTGTCCTGAAACTTTTAGATATGTCCCTGGTCCGACACGCCTGAGTCAAATAATCAGGTAATTACCAGGACTCTGAAGAACCTGACTGCAAACTGAGGAGCTAATTGTGTCATTTGATTCAGGTGTGTGGGACCAAGGAAACCTCTAAAAGTTTCAGGACACCGGCCCTCGAGGACTGGAGCTTGACACCCCAGGTATACATCATGTAGGGCCGGCCACTTGGAGCCATTGCATCTCTAATCTTACAAATGATGTTCCATAAGTGAACCACTTTTTAAAGTTGTTCCTGAAAGACAAGAAAATAAACAAGATCTTAAAGTACATACTCCATATTTAAAAGCATGTATCATATAGTATTTATCTTTTACATTCAAACATACCTCAGTGATATTTAAACGGGTGAGCAGAATTGGCTGCTTATCCAAGAAGTCACCAGTAAAGTAATCTGTATTCTTCAGTTTTTGAAAAAGGTTCATCCAGTACTGTGCACGACGTTTCCTTAAGAAATCCCACCAGTTGTTGATGAGCTGGCTGTGGGTGCTGGATCCCACAATGAAGTAGTTTTCAGGATAGCTGTCATCAAGACGCAAAAATCTTTGAATGTCTTTCATTGTACCATTCTCTGTCTCCATGTCAATATGAATTCTGGCTGTGGTACCCCCTCTGTTACTACTGGAAGAAAATATCCAGCAGTAACTTTTGGACAGCACCATCCATGTATTCAGCTTTAGAGATGCCAACCTGTAAACACAGCAGACAATTTCTTATCGTTTTTTCAAGTTTTTTTTATTTTCAACAAAAGGTAAAAATAACAATTAATTTATTCTTTCTAAAAATTGAGCACGTTACTTATGCTAAATGTGAGAAGCTAAATATTACAAATTCAAAGTTTTTAAGTATTTAAATTTTGAGTGTCAGATCAAATGCACAGGCATTCTAAGATGTAAAAGAGAACATTCATGATTTTCTGGCTGTATTTTTAATGTAGCTATCTTAAACCTGGTCCTCCTACCTTAATGTTTTTGTTTATGGGAATTTTAAAAAGTACTTTTACAGAATTCCCATCAGAAGGAGAATAGCTGCTGTTTAAAATTGTGATTTAAGGTTAGACTGGATCAATGTTAAAATTGCTTAAACCTAGACTGCAATGGAACAATGTTGATTAACTATCTAGCCTCACTTTCATTGTGTAGAATACACATATTTTTAATTAACCTTACAAGTGTCGAATTAAAATTTATTTTAATCATATTTAATTAAAATACATAAAGGCATAGGTACATTTGCAGTCACAGGCCCTGTTTACAGAGTACTTAAACGGTGTAATTCCCATGCCGCACCACTAGTAATTCTGTGGCAATTCTGTCAGCATAGGTGGGAATATAGATGGCCAAGCTCTCATCATCCATGCTTGCTATAGCTGATATGTCAGTCTACAAGCACAATGAAATTATGGTTAATATAAAAACTGAAAAAAACTAAAAAGACTATTTTAAGTACATGATTATTAATCTTTACAGCAGAATTTATGATTAAATGCATGACATGTTTTAAAAAAAAATTAAGCTGCTTATCCTTATCTCTATCTCATTAACATCCATGTAGAACATTGGCAGTCACAGGCCCTGTTTACAGAGTACTTAAACGGTGCAATTCCCATGCCGCACCACTAGTAGCGCTGTGATTTCTGAAGCTCCGCGTCAAATTGCCCAGAAGAAGAAAACAGCGGCTGGCGGAGGACTGTTTCGGCTGCAAACTGTTGTAAATAAACCCACAGCTATAGCTGAAAGTCCCCCTAAGCAACAGTTAAACCTTGTAGTGTGTAAATGGAGAGTACAAAGGCAACGCAAACCTGTTTTCACCGTGTAAACAGAGCCAGAGACTGTTCTACAGTGCTACAAGTGTTTCCAAAGCATAGTTGTTAAATATAAAAACCTGCCGAATTGATTAAATTTCAAGTAGAGGACTTGCTGTATATGCATGACTTACCTTGTCACTCCTCAGTGCAGAAATACATTCCTTCGACAAATGACTTTTTAAAAAGAAATAAAAGGCGCCCCTCCATCTCTCCTCTTCTCCGTGACACTCAAATATCCCGCCAGCTGATGCCGGGTTATGTTGCGTTGTTATGAGGAGTCTGGTTTTAGCAAGATAAGTCTCTCATTAAAACAAGAAACTGTTGCCGTTAAAGGGAGAAAGTTATATAATTATAACAAGTTGCCTTGTCAGCCGTCTGGTAGCAAAACGCTTTGGTTCAATCCTTGAAAGTCACGTGACCTCCCACAGCCGGAAGCGGCAGCCTGTGTGCCTGTGAGCCTGCGCTCAGGGCAACATGTGAGCCTTTGAGCCTGCGAGTCTGCGCAAGGAGACACAAATCGAAAAAATACAGATACAAATCCTTCTACGCATTTGTGCATCTCACGCGGCAGAAGAGTAGCAAAAATCACGTGTGTAAAGAGAACCAACCGATAAACCGCTTGACTTGTAACCAATGATTTGTCTGTATTTCTGGGTCTTGAAGCGAAAATACTTCAGACACAAGTGTTTCTGTGTGTGCTTACAGATTGATCTACACATTTGCAGATCTGACTACAGATTTGTGGATTTTTTACACATTTGCAAATCTCTGTACACATTTGCAGATCTGAATACAGATTTGTGGATTTTTTACACATTTGCAAAACGGATTACACACAAGTAGTTTTACACATTTGCAGATTGTTGTACAGACACACAACTCTCCTCACACATTTACAAATCCCACTGCACACGCACAAATCGAGATACAGACACACAAGTCGAGATACAGACACACAACTCTCCACACACATTTGCAAATGTTAAAGCTACCATTTTAGCCCCATATATATAGCTCAGTGATCGACACGGGAAAGTCACGTGACCGATACAGGAACTGTTTCGAACTGACTGACGCGCCAAACTGTTTCTGTTCCCTCTAAACTGCACGCGTGTGCATTCGCGCTATATAACTATAAACAAAATAACGGTTAATAATGGTTAATTTTTAACCATTTTGCAACTCTGGTGTGATGGTGTACCACAGTCTCGCTCTGTGAGCGCCAGGTGCTGATCGGAGCGCACCACTGATGGATGGGTTGGGCAGACGCCTTTATGGTTGGGCGGGTTGCGCTGTGTCTTTGTTCTGAGTGTCGTTTGAGAAAAAACGGCTGATCTACCCTTAGTAGAAAGCTGCTACTCTGAGTAGTTCTTCCTCCCTTTGTCATACTCGGCATTTCCGATTTCAGAACAGATTGAAACGACATGGCAGCAAAGAATTTGTAAAAATAAAATAAAATAAAAAAGCCAGTCCACAAGCATCCTCGTTCACAACATGTTTACTTAGAGGTTATTATATTATGATACAAGTTCACATTATTTATTGACTGTATCTAAAAAAAATCAAATATATGTTTAATTCAAATGAAAATATAAAATAATACAATGCAACATACAATGATTTAAATTGTATTGTGTATACTTGGTCATCAAATCAGTGTCAGTTAACTCTGTCAACCAGGTTGGCTGTAGGGATTTTTAAGGTCCAGCAGGTGTCAGTATTCAGTGACACAGTATCAATACAGTTTGGCAATGTGTCGAAACGCTTCATGACGCCTCATCGACCCATCACTACACACGTCATCTCAAGGCTCTTTCCAATGTCAGACTCCATCAGATCCTCCAGGTTGGTCAGAAAGTTTCCTCTAAGCAAACCCAGCAGGTTGCATCAAGTCTTGACAAGCAGCATTTGAAATCTTTATTATCGTCATGCTGTGATTTTATTGTAAAGCTTTAGGCGTGAAACCCAGGAGGAACAGTTTCTACTGTAGTCAGCTCAATAATCAAAAGAAGGTGCCAAAAAGGAGGAAAAGGTGAATGTGGTATATAAAGTGTGTCCACATATATACAATGGATCAAAAAATAAATATAAAAAAGGGACACTTGTGCAATAATAAGCATGCAATAACTAAAGGCTAACATATAAAGTGACCTCTGCTTAAAGTGGGTTTGTGCTGCACCAGAGGTCAGAGGTCAAGTAAGCTTCCAGCGTTGCTCTTCCCTCTATACCTGCTGCTCTATCCAGACCTCAGAACCCGACTAGTGGACGTCTTCCTCACTGTCAGCTTTTATGTTAACTGCATCGTTTTATCCTCATCCGTCAGTAGCTTGTGGCTGAGGTGTCTGCAAAGTGAGGAAAAAGGAAAATGCAGAAAAATACAGCATAAAATTGGGATTTTTATACATTCCCCCGTCTCGTAAAGGTTTAATATTCTTGTGGAAACATTAAAACTGGTCAACCCGGTTGCTACAAAAAAGTTTGGGAACTGCTGGTCTATAGGTTTAGCTACAGTATAAAGATTCATAAATATATGAAAGCAGTAAATATTCTGTAAGCAAAGACTTAATGTCGCGTAGAGTTGACAGAAAAGCGGTGAAAGGTTTTGTGCTGCCATCTGAAGATCTTCAGACATCCATCAGCTCCCGTCTGCTGCTTCAGATCTGAAAACAAAACAGAGACGGTCAGTTAATTAGTGACTAAACATTCACATTAAAGGTCTGATGACCACAGAAGATGAAAGGAGCTCCAATCCTCATGGGTCCCCTCGTCTTTTCTCCTAATAAATGTTCATCCTAGGGTCAATGTCTAACAAATATCTCTTTCCACTGCTTTGCTGATGATGAACAAATCTATCGTTATTTATTGAGGACTAAGGCCTGCGTACACGGAGCGTTCTCACTACCCTGAGCCATGTGAGCACCCCCCCCCCCCCCCCCCATCTGCCCATTCTTAATGGAAACAACAACAGTTGAACCATTTATTGGACTTCGTTGCTGAGCTGACTGAAAACTTCTTCCTCCTCAACAATAAAACAGAGTTTATGGTATTTTGCATATCTGGGGCCGCATGTATAAACTGTTTCTACGCACTAAAACTTACGTGGCAAACGCACAACTCAGGATGTATAAAAACAAACAGGAAAGTGTGTTAAAGCTAATCTTTTTCACTCAACAATAACCATAAAGTACTGAAAGTCACCTAAATACACTGAAATAACTTAATTCAGTTTTCATCAAACCTGATGTTTTTTTTTCAAATGTTTGAGCTTTTAATGGTGTAAAGCAGGGGTCACTAATTAAAAATCAGCGGGGTCCGAATAAAGAAAATCAACAACCAGTAAAGGTCCGGACACATTTTTTATTACAATCCGTTACTTTAAACAGTATTTAACACTGAAATAAAATGTTTATGCATCCACCTTATACATTGACTTTTTAAACAAAAAAATAACATAAAAATAGAACGTTTTTCTATTTTAAAATCCAAAGTGCTTTTTGAAATAGAGAACCACAATCTTTCACAGTTTGGTATATAGACAATTTCTTGACTTTCACATCTTTTATAAAACAACTGAACTTTTTTTAATTTCTTTTTTATGGCTTAATGATAGAAGTGAGCTTTAGGCTGCCCTGCAAGGATTTTAAACCTGGGTTTGATTGGCAACAAAGCCAACCTCAAGCACATATCAAGGTGCTCATTCGTTCTGCGCCTTTAAATCAGCTATTTTCTCCATATGTATGATCAAGCGGATATGTTTGGGAACGCTCCGGAGGGCTTTGCCATATTAACAAGTGAAGTTAGCACAGGGGTTGAAGCAAAAATAATGTTTGACTGAAAACATTTTCTCGCCAGCCCATATATTCCCGGGCCGTGGACGTCATTAGTTGGCTCACTTGCTTAGTGTGCAAAGTCAACTAAATCTGGTACTTTTAAAATATCCCTTGAAAATTCCTGTATCTCTGCCACCTTTCAGCTTTAGAGCCTTTGCGTCATCCTGGACAGCCTCTCCATCACTTTCCACATCCACATCATCATCTGGGTTACTTTCTTCTCTGCAGCATCAAGTTCTTCCTTCACACTGTTGACAAACTGGTCCACAGTCCACTTTACAATCCCAGCTCCCTTTCCTCCCTGTCCTCCAGAAACCCTCCATAAAACGTCAGCTAGTACAAAGACAGCAGCTTCATCATTACATCATCTACTTCACACCTGTACATTAACTCCACTGGCTCCCTGTCACATTCAATATAAACCAATTTTATGATCATACAAGGCAAACACAGCCTTGGAAATGCAGGACACATCACCAACACTATCATGACATAATACATTTTAATTTGACACAGATTGCACATGACAATAATCAGTCTCTGCTTTGCCCGTTATTGTTCACCAATTAATCATTACAGTTTATAAAAAGGCATGATTTAACTTTTTTGAAGTTTAATAAAATGGTTATATTTTAGCCCAGTGACTGGAGACCTGTCCAGGATGAACCCTGTGTCCACGCTCCACTTTAACTTCATAAAAAAACTCTCTGAGAATCTCCTTTCTCTGGCCTCACCCAGGTAGAACCCGTTCTCCAGTCCATGTTGTAGCTGCAGTTTATTTGTTTTATCTTTTTGATGTAGTTTTCTTAACAATCTGTAAGCATCAAAATCCTTGTCATTTTATTTAGTGTCCTGGAGCGCAGCTGCTCATCAGGTGATCACTGCTGCATACCGACAGCAGATACAGCTCTGCCTTCTTTGCTTCAGAACAGCGCAGGTTTCTTTTTTTTTGTTTTTTTTTTACTTTTTCCGAATCGAACCCAGTCAAATGCGGCACATTGTTTCACAGTCCGACTCTTGTTCTTCAAGGGTCATGCTAAATTAGCCTGAGCTAGCGCGTTACTCTTCTTTGTGTTTAAATAAAACATAACAGCGAATCACGAGGAGATTCCTGGTTGGTCGCCGCGTTTATCAGCGAGGGAATAAACGCTGACAGACGACATGGCCACAGGTGGAAATAATTCATTAATTAACAGCCGGAGCAGATTGACGCTTACCGAGGGAAGTTGTTGTCAGCTGCTGAACTTTCTGACCTGCTGGTTCGCATAAATCCAAAGAAATCTTTGACCACCGCTACTTTCATTCATACCATCTGTGGCCAGTTTAAAATGCTCTCCCAAAAGTTAAAATGATGAACACCGATAAACCTCAGACTGTTAATGTCCGCTTTGGAAAGACCCGCCCTGCTCTCATTCTGATTGGCTAATGTTCCGGCTCTGCCAGGTTTGATTGGTTGAGAGCAGCTTCAGATTATAACCTTGAATAAAAAGTCTAAACGGGACTTTTTGCACTCAATTTCCAAATGATGGAAATCCGTCGCAGCGACGGAGAACTTTAACCCCTGAGTTAGACACTGTCGTTGGACAACATGCAGTAATATATAAATGTTTTAAATGAGATCGGGTCCGGATTAGATAGCAGCTGGGTCCGGATCCGGACCGTGGTACGCTAATCCGTGACCTCTGGTATAAACCATAAAAGAACCTGAAACACCAAGAGAAGCAGCGATTAGTTCGGCTGATTTTCACCTCATTCCTCATTAAATAGAACCTTTGACGGGTTTTTAATGCTAAGCAGAACTCACTGAGACCGACTGAAACACTCACCTTCCGTGATTCACGACGTTCACGCATCCGCTTGATGATGATGATGATGATGAAGAGGAGGATGACTGCAGCGATGAAGGCCACAGCAACCCAAATACCAATCCATCCTGGGTGACAGAGGAAACAGTTTTATTCTCCAGCAGCAGCAAGATTTGATTTTTCTCTTTAACAGAGAAATAAAAACATGTTTTCTGGTTTATAACCAGGAAAAGGAAACTTACTTTGTTCTCCTGGTTTGTCGTCTGTAACAGCAGAAAAAAAATATTTTTTAAACAGTAATTTGATTTTATCCAAAATGCAGCCTGATTATTTTAATGAATCTTATAAAAAGCTTCATGTGAAACTCTTGAATACAGCAGAGGAGGTAAAACCTACAGATAAGGCCTCACCCTGTTTATATAAGAGCCTCATTCTGGCCACCATAAGATCCCTCAACAACAAACTTAAAAAGATCTGGTTAAGAATCGCTGCACAGATGGAGATCTGCGTAATAATTTTCACAGAGTCATGGTGAGATTGGCAGCGTCCCTGATGAAGCGATGAGGCTGGAGGAGCGTGTTGTTCAGGGCAGATCGGACGGCGGCTGCTGAGAAAAGCAGAGGAGGAGGACTGGAGATCTACATCCAGAACTCCTGCTGCACTTTGACAAAGACCGTCAGAACCTTCTGCTCACCTGACCTGGAAAATCTTGCAGGTAAGTGCAGACCATCTAAACTGTCCAGAGAGCTCAGCTCTGTGATAGTCACTGCAGGATACATCCAGCCTAAAGCTACTGCTAAGCTAGCTCTGGAGCAGCTTCACTGCTTTGTTACCGGCCAACTGAGCAATAGCCCAGATGAGGCTGGGATCGTTGCTGGGGACATTAACCATGTTCATTTAAAGGCTGCGCTCCCCAGGTTCCATAAATTCATTAAGTTCTTCATTAAGTTCCCGACCAGAGACAATAATACATTAGATCAAGTTTACTGTAACATCCCAGCAGCAAACAAAGCTGCTGCAGCTCCTCACTTTGGTTCATTATCCAATTGCCCCCTGATGGGAGACTGCAGTCTAAAGCCGGGCGTACACTGTACAAGTTTTTCAGTCGTGGTACTTATATACATCTCAAACTGTGCGACGGAACCGCGGGGTTTAAAAAGTTCACCGCTCACGATCTGTGTACGGCGCGACGCTCGGACGCGACCGGAGTGCTCACACTGTACGTCGTGCCCCCTCCGGAAGAGGGGGAAGAGTTGGGTACCCGCCGGCGCCGGGGGGAACGGAGGGGAGAGAGGAAAGACAAGACGCCCCGGCCCGCACCCCCCGCGCTTGTTTTTTTTTCCTACTCTGACTCCCAAGCAGCTAGTTGATTTATAATATAACATACAGTACATGATAAACCATACACGATGGTTTTAGACGTTTGGTATCCCGAAAATGCTGCACTTTGCTAATAAAAACAATTGTTTATTATTATGGAATTTAGTTTTATCCACACTGCAGACTTTAGGTTCTAAGGTGGTGGTGTTGGTCGCTTTTATTCTTTGGAGGATGCTTTATTTACTAGATACAGGGAAACTGGTCAGAGTAGGAAAGGGACTTTGACTGAGCTAAATGCAGCGCAGTCCTTGAAGAAAATCTGACAAAAGACTCAGCATACTGATGCAGCAAAGATGGATGCCATTATGTTGATTGCAAAAGGGGAATTGTGCTGCGTCATGCTGTCGCCCGTCTCATCGGCCGACACCTAGCCCAGTAGGAGACGGAAGCTTCCCTTTGCAGCCTCTAAACTTGTCTGGTTGAATAAGCTTTGGCAATACTTTTCGTTGCAGGGTGCGTTATGCCTAAAAGGTTATTGCAAAGGTTACGCCCAGGAGCCACGCCATTGTCCGACCCACCGTTATTGTTCGAACCGGTGTTTTTAACAGATACCTGGCTATGCAGGGGGGTGGATGCAAACCTTTTGATTCTAAGAACACGGTGCATGTATCATGCAGCATCTAAGAGGTTTGATCTTATTTACTTCCTGGTCGCTGTATGCCTAGTTAGACGACGCGTCGGCGCATCAAACAAACGTATCGGGGTAGTGTTTTAACAAACATCCCCCAGACAGACAGACCGGCTGGAGCTCACATTTCGATCCACCGACCCACTTTTAGCTAAGACCCAGCTGTTTGCTTAGAGGGGAGAAAGATTTGAAGAGAAACCCTATCTTGCCGTTGTGTACTGGCGGAACAAGAGTGGAGCATGCATGGAGATGGTATTTGTTTTTTATTTGCAGATTCCCCATACTTTTTCTTTTCGGTTGTTCTGCATGAGCTACAGATTTATAAGATGAGTAAAGAGATAAGATGGGTCTTTATTGATCTCACAGTGGAGAAAGTTAGTAATAAATAATAATACATTATGTGGATAATCTGTTTATTGTCATCAACCATAGTTTCCTATCCTGCAAATGCAGAGTATAAGTCTGAAGCTTTATACAACTGAAGTTACACGTTCGGTTATAAGTAACCCTACAAAACCACATTTCTTGACCGTCACCATATGCATTAAAGAATGATTAAATATATAAAAGAATAATATAATAAATAGGCAAATAAATACTTAAAAGTGGTGTGTGTGTGTGAGGAGGGGTAAGGGGTCACATAGGGTGACAGGTGTCATAAAATGGGGGGGGGGTCCGGAAGGGGGTAGGACTTCCGGTCTCTGTGTGTGTGGTGGTGGTGGTGGGGGGGGGGGGTTGACAGGTGTCATAAATCAATGGGTCATATAAGGGTCATGGGGGGTCATAAATCAAGTTTTGACATAAGGTGGACCCTATATCTCTCTGCTGCACACCATTATCTCTGAATGTCTAAATGCACATTTCTGTAAATGAAGCCTATAAGTACTATTAGCCGGAGTGATTTCACCACAGTAACACGCGGCGACAATAAAGAATCTTATAAATAATATTAGTGTTTAATGCTACTAAAAATAGAAATGATCTCCTCTTTAACTAAAGTTAAGTATTTAAAGTTGTGCTGTTTGCTCCTAGTTAAACATTTTAGGTGAGTAAATGTGTAACTCCATCTTTACTCACCGGGGGTTTCAGCTCGAGGACAATCTGCAAGAGAAACATGAGGATTAGTTAAAGGAGCAACAACTCTGGGTCGATTTGTTCTGACCCGTCTGACCAGAACTGCTCTTTAAAAAGCAGAGGGATGATTCCCCCCCCCCCTCCCCCCCTACAGCAGGTCTGTCCAAAACATGTCATGTTAACTATGTGGACCAGCGGCAGTCCTTGGAGCAACTAAGGGCCTTTGATCCAGAGCTTCTGCCCCACTTCCTGTCCTGCTGCAGGAGGCCTTCAGCCCTTGAAGCAACGCAGTGAAGGACGTAAAGCTGCTGGTGAAGTTCCCTCTAAGCTCCATGTGAGCGATCACGCTCTGCATCTGGATTCAGCGCTCAGCAAATCTTTAATCGGGCAGGTGGAGGTGTGCGTCTTTGTTACTCCTGCTGCCTGTCAGATGTTTGTGTAGATCTGTTTGTGTAGATCTGTTTGTGTAGATCTGTTTGTGTAGATCTGTTTGTGTAGATCTGTTTGTGTAGATCTGTTTGTGTAGATCTGTTTGTGTAGATCTTAAGTTAACTTTTCAGCCAATGTGGTTGTTCCGCTGTTGCTGCGCTGGCGTTATCAGACGTAGTCGTAATCCTTTGCAGGGCACGACTTCTGCTGGTTTCTGACCAGCCTTCTTGTTCTACCTCCGTTTTTGAAAAGTAACTCTCTTTATACGTTTCTATCTGAGCGCCTGTCTGAGGACTACAGCAATTAATGTGTGTCTTGGTAAATGGCTCATGGTTGTACAGCGATTTATCAAGTCTGACAACGCCAACCCATTCACACCCTGACGGTGATGAGCTACGTTGTAGCCACAGCTGCCCTGGAGCAGACTGACAGGTGCTAAATCTCACTGAAGAAAATGGGAATTTAATGGAAATAAAATTGGAACTCTGAAAGATGTCTCTCAGTTCTTTAGCAGGACGCTTACTGTGAAATAAAACATACAATAATTCTCTTAAAACTTTTGTCTCATTCATGTTATAGGGCCAAATCAGTTTTACCTAAACTCAGTAATCTAAAATAAATGATTGTGCCATATAGCTTGTTATAATATCAGGTTTTCTCTATTGGATTAAAATGAATATTATATATTTAATAGTTAATAAACACTTCTGAGTTCTCTATGCAGACGAGCTGTATCAGGTGCACTGATGTGTGAATAAAAATTGACCCATTTTTGCAATTTAAGATCAGATCAAATCGTAATTAATCGATTCAGAACTCAGGCCAGTATAAGCTGCCATGGTCAAAATTTTTATTGTTTTCTCTCTTTCTTTCCATCTTTTCGGCACATTACTTTTAGCTATCCATGAAAATCACCATCAATAAAGTAAACTTATAATAGACTAATACTAAAGATAAACTACAGATACATAAAGTTTTATACTCTTTCAGGAGCTTATCTTTATTATTCATCCACAGACATTCATGGCTTAATTACCTAGATACAGTAAAGCTGATGCTCTTCAATCTCTACTGCCTGCAGGTCTAGACCAGACAGTAGATGGCGCTGTTGTCCCATTTAAAGGGCTTGTCTGTAATCAATCTTTTTAACTGCAATGCTTGTGCTGTTTTATCTGGACAAAAAAGCTGAGGCTGTTCCTGCACAGGAAGACTGTTTGTCATTTTCTAAATTACTTTTTTGCTCCCAACCAGAAATTAAACTTTGCTGTCAAATTGTTTGCCACTGTATCAAAAATGGTATCAAGTATTGAGAGTTTTTTAGTATCAGTGTCGGGTTTGAAATGTTAGCATCGTGCTAATCCTACTTTCTGATCCTATAGCTGAATATTTTCTTCAGTGGTCAACCTGAGCAGCTGGTTGGCTGCAGGCTGACTTTAAAATAAGGTGAAAAGTTGTGGGAAGGGAGACAGAGATTGTTGTTTTTAACAGAAAAACAACATTATGAGCCTCATGTTGGCAGTGTTGGCCATGACACCAGGGTAAAGCAGATATCTGGGGCTGTTCCTGAGATGAAGGAACCCTGGTTAGTTTATCTGGAACGTTTCAGGTCCAGAAATGTGTTCAAATCCACAAATGTGTGTGGAGCTTCTTACTGATCTCGTTGTAGCTGATGGGGCGCTCTGGACCCTCCACCATTAGCTTCACGCTGATCGTCAGGTTGTATAAAACCACAATGATGGTCCCCGAGTCGTTGCACACAGAGCATTGGGGGGAGGAGTAGATGGAGGAGAAGTCACAGGGATCCAAGCCTGAAGCGCTTTGGGACCAGAACACTCCGGAGTCTTGATTGTCGTCGTACACTCTTTCTACGTATTCAGCCTCCAGGGATGTTAGGCTGTAGCAGGTGAAGTTTGCCTGAAGGAAAACACACAGCATGCTGCATGTCAACGAGCCACAGACAGATAAACAGAATCAAGACGTTCATTTCAGGTGATTCAGTTTGCCCAGCTGCTGTTTTCATAGAGAGTAGGTTATCTGCATTTCTATTCCTAACATTATTTATTATAGTTTTTGTTAAACAGCAGTTCATTTTGTTAAATGATGGCCTTTTTCCCCACCAATGTGCGACAACTAGATAAAAGCACATTAGAAGTGGATTTAAAAGGACCCAAACCAGAGGTATGTGGTAAAACAATTGAATAAAAACAAGATGAAAACACAACAGGAGCCACAATGAATGTCTCAACAATAAACCTGAATATGTACGTCTGCTCAAAGGTAAGGGGAGCATTGTTCTGCTCTAGACTTGATCGTGTCAAACTTCTGTTTAATATTGTGTATTATTTAAGACTTCACTGCCAGAAGATAAGCCCATTAACTTTGGTAAATCTGTACCGTGGCTGTTCACCGTCTTTCAGTCCAAATGTTCTATTTTGTGAAAAAAATTAAATTTTTTTGGTCATCTGATTTATCGTAAAAAAATAAAATAATCAATCGATTATTGGATTATTAAAATAATCGCCATTCGCAGCCCTATTTTAGACTTCAGTGTTGTTTTCAGTATATCCTTCCACTGCATACTGTAGCCCCTCTTCCTCGATCTGGAGGATATCCCGCAGGTATCGCTCCAAAACGAGTCACGCTGATATACAAGCTATCCGTGTCACGACATGCACCAAGACTCCATCGGCTCTTTAAATTCCATCGTTTAATTTATCAAAGCATGCAGAAAGAGTTTATAATGTTGGTAATTACACAAAGACAACTTGTTACCAGTTGATGATTAAACTGACACCATGTTAGTTGGAGTGGCGGTTAAATGTGTCTTTGTTAGTTACTTACATTCTCTGCACAGCATGATGGGGTCAGTATCAGCACCAAACCAGCTACAAAGGCAACAACCTGCATGTTTGTCCCTAGAAGACAAAAAAAAGCAGAAGTCAGTTATTAAGTTTGTGTCAAACAGTTTCAGCTTTAAAAAGGTCTTTGTTGATCATTTCATTTTGAGCAAGGCACTTATCCACAACACATCTGCTTATAGGCGTATGAATGTGTGCACGCTACTGCTATTGGGTCAATGTAGCTATAGTGTAAAGCAGTGATGCACAATCGCCGTACGGGTGAACTTTGTGACCTCCAAGCCGATTCTGTCTAAAAAAATAAAATAATTAAAAAATAAAAACAGTAACGGCCTTCAGTGTTCATGTCAAAAAAAGCCCAAGATGACAACTAGCATATATACATAACGCGATTGGTACATTTCCATGCAGACACACCAACCATCCACTTATCCCAGTACAGATGGTAGCCTAGCTGACATATCTGCATAAACTAATAAAACTTAAATTTTATCTCTTTAAAAAATCGGAATGTTTTATTAAGTGGATATACATCAGTGGGACATTTTATCTTTTTCAGCTTCTACCTGTAGACTAATGTAGTAAATTGTTTAATTAATCAATAATGGGATATTATCAGGTTTTGATGCTAAAAATAGGAGAAGAATCTAACTTGGTTAAATGTGTTCTGGTCAAAATCTCATATTTAGAATCTTCACCTTAAGTTACACAGACATACATAATGTAAAAGATTTACCTGAGTTTTATGCTGTATAATTTCCTAATCATGCTATTGGATCTTCAGTGAATGCGCTGCAGGGTCAGAGCTGACCAAGGGGTAGAGAATGTTGAAATAGACCAATACATGTTGACAGTGTGTGAAAAACAGATCGAGGAAGTTTCATTCCAGGAAAAAGTGTCCACAATCAAAGGTTTCAAGCTTCTGCATGTCTTTCAGATATAACTACAGAAAAATGTTGACTGTAACCATACTGATATTTTATTATCTGACAAGTCTTTGAAGTTAAACATAATTATGTTATTTTCTGAGTGTGTAGGATTGAACGGCTGTGGCGCGATATCAGAACTTGTGTGACCTCAAAATACTACAGTCCACTGCACAACCTAGAGACTGATCACCTTCTTGGTATTTCCTCCAGGGGTTAGTTTCATGATTGGGAAGAAGGGACGGGTTTGCCCTTTATCTTTTCTGGTTTGTTTTGCTTATGTTATAATGCAGTGCAAACATCTTACATAGAATATTATTCAACAGTACTGACTGGAATATCACACTAGTAAAAGCATGAAGGAAAG